>JARHVA010006850.1:675000-817525 GCA_037957365.1 Torreya grandis
CTCCCATCAAGGGAGTTACTTATGACATTCTTATGACACCTATGACACATCTATGACACACACCTCCACACAAGTTATCCTATCACAAAAATGTAGGAAAACTCCATGTATACACAAGAAATACAATTTTACTAATTAATAAATAGGGAAAAATAAAAACCTACAATAATACCCCCCCATAAGCACAGCTTAGGTGGGCAGTGTGGAAATATAAAATGTGTCCCGACAACTAGGACTGATGAGGTACCCATGTACAAATGTAATATCCCATAAGATATAGAAAAGGAGCAAACTCGTAGGAAAAAAATCTCCCTCAAAAGAGAGACATAAAAGAAAGAAGAAGCTAGAAGGCCCCTTGAAGATGATGTTGCTGTAGATGTAGACCGCACCCCAAGAAGAGCTTGTAGATGAATGAACTTGCTCTCAGTGAAAGGTTTGGTGAAGATGTCTGCAACCTACTCCAAAGATTAGAAAAATATCAAGTCAATGACCTGACTATGAATAAGCTCCTGAATGAATTGCATGTGAATCTCTATGTGCTTGGTCTATTGGTGTTAAACTGGATTCTTGCAAATCTGAATGGTACTCTAGTTGTCACAATAAATGATGGTGGGTTGCTTGATAGGAATGCCAAACTCAGAAAGTATCCCCTGAAGCCAGATAGCCTCAGTAGCTACATTAACAGCTCCCATGTACTCTACCTTTGTGGATGATATAGCAATAGCATTTTGCTTCTTGCTAGACCAACTAATAGGAATAGAACCTAGAGATAAAATGTAACCAAACGTGGACTTGTGAGTCTGTGAATCACCAGCCCAGTCTGAATCTGTATATCCAACCAAGTCAACCTTTATGATAAATCTATAATGAATCTTGTATCTATGTGAACCCTGTATGTAATGTAAGATCCTCTTAGCTACTTTCTAATGCAACTCATAAGGTTCATGCATGAATCTGGAGACAAGTCCCATTGTATATGATATGTTGGGCCTGGTGTGAGTCAAGTAGATGAGACTAACAACAAGTTGTCGATACCTAGTGGCATCAACCAATGGTGAAGAACAATCAGCCTCAAGCTTGACTCCTGATAGAAAGGGAGTCAGAGATGGCTTGCAATCAGCCATGTGAAATTGAGCCAATAAGTCAAGAGCATACTTAGGTTGTGTAAGAGAAATCCCTGAATTTGACTATGAGATCTCGATGCCAAGGAAGTAGTGCAACAAACCCAAGTCTATCATGTCAAATCTATCCTGGAGAGATGACTTCACCACTGTAATAGCTGATGAAGAACTCTCGGTAATCAAAAGGTCATCAACATATAGAACCAAAATCAAGAGCGAATCATCTTGTCACAAGAAGTAGACATTGGGATCAGAATGGCACCTAGTGAAACCCACTATGAGAAGGAAGGAATTCATCTTGGCATACCAAGCCTAAGGGGCCTATTTGAGGCCATAAATAAATTTCCTAAGTCTGCATACTAAGGAAGAATTATGAACAAATCTTAGTAGCTGATCCATGTAGATCTCCTCCTCTAGGTCTCCGTGAAGAAAGGCACTCTTCACATCCATCTAGTGCACATCCCAACCATGTGTTATGGAAATAGCCAAGGTGAGTTGGATAGAAGTCATCTTTGCAATGGGTGCAAAGGTCTTTGAGTAGTCAATGCCTACCACCTGTGAGAAACCCTTGGTGCTTAGTCACGCCTTGTACTTATCAACTGACCCATCTACTGCAAACTTGGTTCGATATATCCACCTACATCAAACCATCTTTCTTCCCTTAGGAAGCAAAGTCAAATCCCTAGTGTGATTTTTGATTAAGAAAGAATATTCTTCCTCTATAGTACTATCACACTTAGGTACCCCCGATGCCTCTCAAAACTTTTGTGGATCTAAAATTGTAGCAAAGAAGGCATATGGATCTCTCTAAAAATCCCCCCTAGTATGTCTGTCATCTATGGGATCTCCTACCCAAGTGCTAGCACTCTCAAGTGTCTATCTAGCCCAAAGTGGCCCAAAAGTGGGTGAGTCAGGTGCTAACTCCTCATCCTCTGACTGAATAGAGGTGGATGACTCTGCATCACTATCCTCACTGTCTAAACTTGAAGAAGAAGAAGATGTATCTAGCTCAAGAACCTGTTGTGGCTGATCTGAATCTGATGAGGAATCATCATGAAGAAGTAGATCTGATGAGGGAGAAGAAGTGTCAAGTGTTGAGTCTCTAGGACTCTCCTAAAAATGGACACTTCTCTCGGTGATCAACTCATGAGTGACTAGATCTAGAAGGTGATATCCCTTAATACCATTTGGATATCCTACAAAGATGTAAGGCTTGGACTAACATTCCATAGCTTTGCATTCTTCTTTGGAATGCGGGCCATGGCTGGGGATCTAAAAACCCTGAGGTGCTCAACATCAGGGTTCCTTTTATGCCAAGCTTCAAAGGGTGTTATCCCTTTGAAAGCTTTGTGAGGAACCCTATTTTGAATGTAGCAAGCATAATTGATGGCTTTGGTCTAGTACTATGGTGCTAAGGATTTGGAGTGAATCATACAGCTACCCATCTCTTTCAAGAACCTATTTTTTCATTTTTCAACCCCATTTTGTGAAGGAATATAAGTGACTGTGCACTGCAAATCAATCCCCTATGTGGTGCAAAACTACTCAAACTGAATGCTGACATACTCCACTCCATTATTAGTTTGAAGAACCTTTATGGATTCCTCACTCTATTTCTCAACAAGAGCCTTGAAGTCTATAAAATTTTCAAACACTTCAAACTTCTGTTTGAGAAAATATATCCAAGTGTACCTAGAGAAATCATCAATGAAAGTGAGGATGTACTTGGCCCTTGTGAAATATGGTTTGGGAAAGGGTCCCGATACATCACTGTGGACTAACTCCAAAGGTTGTGAAGCCCTCCAAGCTTTTCCTTTGTCAAATTTTGCTTTAGGATGCTTCCTAAGGGAACACCCTTCACAAAGTCCTTTTGAGAATTGGACATGAGGCAAGCCAATGACCATGTCATTTTTGCAAAGTTTCTCAAGGTAGTGGTAGTTAAGGTGGCCAAACCGCTCATGCCACAATTTGCTAACTCCATCTGAATGAGTCAACAATGCTATTGGAGAAGAATCTGATGCAAAATGTGAGAAGGTGTATAACCTTGCTTGGTGATCTGCCCTGCCCACTGCCACTATAGCATCACTATGCAACTCCCTGATAGCCACTAAATCTGGTGAAAACTCAACTCTCATGCCCTGAAAATTGTGAGTGATTTGGTACACTGATAGGAGATTGGTTGAAAGAGAAGGAAAACTTAGAACATTATTGAATGTTTCTCCTTCCATTTCAATTGACCCTATCCCTACAATAGAAACTAAAGTGTCATCACCCAAACTAATTAAAGTCATGCTACAAGGCTCTAAAGATGAAAACTCAACTAGTGAAGAGCCCATGTGGTGAGAAGTACCTGAGTTGATGACCCATGAAGATGTAGAAGCTATTGTAGCTACAAATCCTTGCCCTTTTCTTTCTCTTTACCCTTGCCTTTTTCCTTGGTAGAATCTTGGGTAGATGAATTTTGCTTGATGGACTCAAGAACACCTATGTTGTTCTTCTCTAGAAGATGAGTTAGGTGATCTATTTGTTTCTTCATGCATTTGTGTTCATCATGCCATGTCTTTTTACAATAGGCACACTTAACCTTCTCCTTCTTAGGTTTAGCATTGGAGGATAAAGACTCAATGTTGTTTTTGGCAGGATTGTTGTTTTCTTTCTTCTTCTCCTGGTCCTTGTTCTTTTTCTTCTTCTCCTTTGTTGAAGTCTTATCCTTACCATTTATAGCTATCAAGGCTTGGGGTTGAGTAGACTTCATTGTGCCCATTTGAATTATCTTATCTTGCTCCCTAGTCAAGTCGGCAATGAATGAATCCAAAGAAGGCATTTTCCATGTAGTGCCAAGGGCACTTTTTGTGGCATGGAAAGTGGAGACAAAGACTGAATAGCTTGGACCTAACTTTACGAGAATAGAAAGTATGAGTTGATCATATTTATTCTCTATTTTACATTATTTCAACTGCAATATAAGAGCCTTAAACTTAGTGAAGAAGTCCTGTAGGGTGTCAAAGTTGCTAAGACTTAGACTTATGAGTTTGTTTTCAAGCTCATGACCTCTCATCTCATCAAGCTTCCCAAATAAATTTTCTAAGGTGTCCCATATGTCATTGGGAGTTTGGGAGGATTCTAGATGGAAGAGAAGTTTTGGAGACACAGATAAGCTCAGTAATCTATAGGCTTCATCACTATGGTTGTACCACTTGACCTTTTTAACATCAGTGTTGGGTTCTACTTCAGTACCCATGGTGATCCTATACAACCCTTTGCTTCTAAGAATGATTGACATTTTAACCTTCCATTCATGATAGTTGAAGGGTGTTAGGGGTTTAAGTTGAAAATAATCCATTTTTAAGCTGAATTTAGGTGAAGTTGTGTTGATTGCAAGTTGTGAATTTATGCAAAAAGGAGAATGAAAGCAAAGATTTGCAAGTTGTGAAAAGCAATCACACCCCCCTAAAATATTGAGCCCCCCCCCCAAATATGCAAGTGCATGCTCAAAATATTTCAGACTTAGCTGAGAATGCATCTTAGAGCAATTAGTGCAAGACTAAAGCAAACAGGACTGTCGGACTCAGCTAAAAATGCGTCTCGAGAGACCCAAATTTTTGGCACTTTATAAAATAGTGAATTTTTAATAAATAAAAAGTCTATGATGTGGAGAATTGAATTAAAAATACTTTTTCAAAAAATGTCACCCAAATCTGAGCTACCGTTTTCAAGATATTAAAGGTTTAATTTTCCCATAAACTAGTGTTTTTGCAAAAAAAATACTAAAACATTAAATAAATGCCTATTTTGAGAGAGAAGGTGGCCTTCCAACCACTCATTAGATTTGGCACGAAACAAGGAATTCAAAGGAGGTTTGTGTGAGGGGGAATTAGCCTCCCACCAACTTGGGCCTTACCCTTCGTCTTTGACAGGCGAAGATACAAGTTTTAAATGAAAACCCCCAAATTACAAAACTGTCTAAACAATTAAATATTTAGTCAAATTGACTGATTTTTGTTTTACAAGTCAATTTTTAACTTAAAATAATGAAGCATAGATAGAATGAAGGATTTCCAAGTGTCCAAGGGGTGCCACATGGGATGCCAAGCAAGGGGCGCCAAAAACAAATAATCCAGAATTTAACTTGCAGAAAAGACAAAAAATGCAGACCTACTGGAAACCATACAGCCTACTAGGTGCCTTGAAAATAGAGAAAATAAGCTAGAAGGACTGCCTAAGGTGTATTAGAACTGAAGGTGCCTTGCTAGAAGGAGTGTGGCACAAAGTTGACTGCTGACCAGAAGTGCATGGGTTTGCAGGCCAGAAGAATAACAACAAAAGTTGGGATGTCGTATGGCTGTGGTCAGCTATTGGAGAGTGCAGACTGCTGTTGCTACTTGGCATGGACTAAATGCTACTCCTCCATCTATTTCTCCACACAACAATGGCACCCAAGCTAACTGTTGAACCATCCCCTGAAGTGAAGATAGCCAAGACACCCAACTGCCAAGGATTCCCAAAAAAATGATACCAAAAATGATATATATATATTTATTTTAGAATAGATCTATAAATTAAAAAAAAGAGAACTCCACTCATCTTGATTTCAAAATAAACTAAAATCATAACTAGACACACAATTACCATTCTTGCTCTGATACCATATCGGAGTTGTTGCCCGAATCCAGATAATGTGAGTGTAATGGAGACGTGATCACACGAGATGAAGCAAGTGCACACCACATAGATGCTAAAGCAATTTGAAAATAACACAAGAAGATAAATTAAACAAGACAAAATGGATAAACCCAAAATCTAATTAACATGAGATGGCCAAAGGGAAGATACATATAGGAGAGCACGTAACTCCTCCACAAAAAGTGGTCAAGGCACCCAAAAATAGACTGTAACTCTTCGTTGAAAGGTGGTGACAAGGTGCTAAGAATAGAGAAGTAACTCCCATCAAGGGAGTTACTCATGACATTCTTATGACACCTATGACACATCTATGACAAACACCTCCACATAAGCTAGCCTATCCCACAAATGTAGGAAAACTCCATGTATGTGCAAGAAATATAATTTCCCTAATTAATAAATAGGGAGAAATAAAAACCTACGCTAATAAACACAAGGGATATGTGGGGAAAAATATTGGGGAATAAAAAACCATTGAAAAATTAATATGGAATATAATCCTATAATTTCAAGATCTAAATTTTAGTGAAGCACCAACTTCACAAGGATCTCCAACCCTACCTAGTTAAGCACCCACTCAACTAGTTTTCTGCAAACTCAATCTCGCAAGGAAGCTCCAGGACCCTAGGTATATTAGCACCAAATATGTAACCTATAATATATGATCATATTAAAAAAACTATTTATAATATTCAATTTATGATTACCTCCTTTGTTTTCACTCTTTTCCCTTCAACTCACTCAAACAGCCTCTTAGGCCTTCTTGCTCAACATGCCTCTTCTAGGCTCATTAGGTCCATTGACCTAGTAATCCACATGAAAAAATTATGTTAGATAAAAATTTATGATACATTCCCCCTATGATGGTCCTCAATTAATTTTTCCTCTTTCAAAGTCTCTCTCTTTCACTTTTATCCTCTCTTATCTTAATTGCACAAATTGGCCAATTAGGCCTTGCCTTTATACCACACTCTTGGTCTCACCCATTGTAGTTAGGAAATATATTTTTAAAAAAATTATTATAATTAGAATATGTCATATTAAACATTATATATTTTTTTAAAATAACACTTTTATTGGACATTTCCCTTAAGACCCAAATCCTCCAATAGGCAAAGTTGAGACCTAAAGCAATTAGGTCTTCTTCAAATTACATGTTACATTTAAACTCCTTGGACCATATTGAACTTATAAAAATGTGTGAAACACATATAATAAATTTAAAATATACCATTTATCACTACCAAATAGGTTCATACCATTTGTAACTCCAACTTACCACTTGAACCATGTCATTTAGCCTACTCACCATTAGGCCTTGTTACTGCCTGAAAGTCTATCTTATAGAAATGAAACATATAGTCAACTTTATCAAAAAAACATATAAAAATAACATAAATAAATAATTAATGACCTGAAAAACCTTACCATGTACATTTTATATCACCACTAAAGGTCTAAGTACCCAAAACCACCTCTGTAATAGGACTACTTAGGTTGGTCAAACACAGAAAAAGTACAGTCAAACAACTTTGACCACCAACACTTGCATACGAACTTATTATGAATAAAAACACATTTAAATGGAAATTTTATATGTATATATAAAATTAATGATAATTATATCCTTAAAATATTGTCACAACACCTAAAACTCTTCTCTATAATGTGATCACTCAAACTACTTGTAGCTTTCAAAAACACAGTCATAACCAAGTTCATGGTTATCACTTGAAATGGAACTTATATGAATTCTATTTAATAATAATAGTTTCTATTATTATTATAGTTCATTTGAAAATGGATAGATATCAATCTATATTGACAACCATTGGTCCTACAGACCAATCACTCAAGCCATTATCTCATAGTCTCAACATAGCTAGACAAGCCCTTTTAAATTTCATGATTTAACCATTTAACCTATCTCTCAACATTAAAAAAATAATTAATGTATCATTTCAGTACCAAATTAAAAAAATAATTTTATTCATCACCTCTTTTTATAAGGACTCAAACACATCACTTACCCTAGCACACTTGGAACTATCAATTTGTCACAAGAATACAATCATGGTGAACATGACTTAGACATTCTATAGAATAAATTTATTGAACATAAAATGAATTAATGAGATACTTATAGACCTTTATATCAAATACAATCACAAATTAATGGAGGGATAATATCAAATAAGGAACATATAGGTCATTCTATGAGACATACACCTTCATTGTCTTGACTTACATAGACAAGTCACTTTGAGAACATCCTTTTGCTTATATATGGGCATCACCACAACTTATCAACCATATTAACATGATGTATAGTTTTTAATAAAATAACCCAAAAAATTATAACCATTCATAATCCTTTTCAATGAATACCTAAATAATTTCTCACTTTGACTAGTTTTTCTCACTATTATCACTCTTTGCTAGTTTAGTAATAGGTCAACTTGGGTGAGTAAATTAGTTGAAATAGAAGATATATCCTATAAAATAAACACCATGGACATTAATAATAATTATTGACATTAAACATCCATCTACTATGTAAGCTTGACTTGGTCAACCTTACATGTAGCATCAAATTATTCAGAAATAAGGATTTTTTTAGGTTTCACTTACTGCTCTAACAAACCACTGCCACCTAGAGATGCCTGATGGAGTCCTATACCACCTCTAATAATCAAAATATATTTAATATGTTAGGAATAAATTATAAATTGATGCAAAATAATTTCATATAATTGAAATAATAATAAATATGAATAGAGATGCATAAAGAATAAAAATAAAATGCACAATAAGAACAGATTTAAAATGGTTCACCCAATGTGAGATACATCGACCAAGAAACACTTTCTCATATTTTATTACAATCTAAAAGAGTATAATATGCTCTCACATCAGTCTTCTCACAATTATAATGCACAAATATTATTTGGAGTTGTGCTCTATAAACTCTCCTGAATTCACATACTCTATTCTTCCTTCTCAAACCCTTGTTGTCCTGATGTATTAAATATTGAATATCCATCTATTCATAATAAATCAACATAGTATTTTTACAAAATAATGGGTACCAAAACCATGGACAAAGTCAACCTAAAATGGTTCCCCATTAAGGGGGTCCAAAAAATACATAAGAGTGTATAGTACATTTTAAATGTACTATATTTGAAATAAATTAAAATTTAGAAATAGGCTCAAAAACATAACACAATAAACCATTTTGGGCCATTTACAACAATTTTTTCACCATGGGGTCACCATAAGGGTTTTGAGAGGGTTTTGGACTAGTTTCCATCCTTAACAATTCTGCATACAGCTTTGTCCCTAGTACCACTTCCTAATGATTGGAAAACCTTCTTAGGACCCTTTTCCATCTCTCCCAAATGTCTCAAAACACCATGCAAAGTTTATACATGCACAAAGGCTCTCATTTCTTCATTTTGCATGCACAAGAGACCTTTAAATGTGTTTTCTTGATTTCTCCTTTAATTCAAGACCTTAAGATTGGTTAATACCCTTGATACATCCTATTACACCTAAATGCCTGCTTATATGTTTTATATCATCTTGAAAACTCATCTTGACCCTTTTATTGGCCACATTGGGTCTCTATGCAAGTTAGGTCTTTAAACTACCAGTTATGCTTTGTCCTTGGAAACACTTGTAAACCCCTTACATTGATCTTATCACCTCATCCACATGTCAAATGTACTTATACCATGATCACACACTATCAACCTTGTTCATACAAGCTTACAAGCCACCAAGCCTAATCATGAAGTCTCATCATACTCTCTAATGTCTTAAGACAAGGTCTATGCCTAGATATCCAATGAAGGACTTAACTCTTAAATCACTCTGAGATTCATGTAACTAACTCAACACCTCTCTTTTATTCTCTAACACTTCAATACACATATTTAAGATCATACATCTCTATATCACCATTATCATGCCTTTACAAGCCATGTCCATGCTCAAGGACTAATCTATCAAATAGACTTACAAGGTACCATACCTTTTGAAGACCTTCCTACTATTGTAGATTAATTATATAGCACATTTTCATGCCATGATATACTCAAATAATTCCAAAAATGACTCATAAATCTCATCTCATCTCACTTTATCAGACTTCACTATGCATACCTTCTTGAACACACAAGACCTCACACTTCCTTTGACATTAATGATAGTGCATAGACACATGACATAAATGATATATTTCAATAATCTTTCCCTTTGTCATTGATGTAAATCACTCTCACTTTATTAGTACTATTTTTGATTCTTAGACAATAACTAAAGAATGAGCTCCCCTTTTTGACAAGGCATCTTTTTAGTAGTATCAACCATATTGTTCATGATATAACTCAAACCAATAGATCATACTCATAAAAAATCATTAAGATACCTCACCTAGACATCCACAGAAGAACTGTCCCATGTCTTCATAATATCATTAGTCTTTTAAACTAATCTAAAACTTATATGCCTTCTTGAAGCTTATGATCAATCTAAATGGCTCCCCCTATGTTCTTATTCTTGGTACCAATATAAAGACATGCAAAAATTTCACAATCTACCTTTGTCAAAATTGAACACATGATAACACTAGATGTTACCAGACTTAGACTTCTTCCAAACAAGGTCAAGGTATCCACCTTTGACCTCATAATATGTGCATATTATAGATATATTTTTGATCACTTGAACCAACTTCAATAAGCATATAAAGATTATTTTTTTTAACATATACACATATCTACCTACCTCTAGGAAACTCAATCAAACTAAATCTTTTTAATGAGATGACATAGAGACCTTAATTAATTAGGACTATTGTTCTTGACACCATCTAAACTATCATTATTCTAAAATAAACAATCTAGTCTATATCAACTTATAGAAAACTTTTTTCTTATTTTAGATCAAATTTCACATGCAAAATTTCTAGTTAGGTATCTGAGACCTCATTCACTAATTTATACATACCTTGATAAGCCACCAATCTCCTCTTTGCATGAATAATGCCTCTATGAATCCTAGTTAGAGATACCCATTTTTCTAAAGCTCTATAAAAATGTAAATTTAGGAGACTACCAATTCTCCAATAGACTCCTATCAATCAACTTGTAATCATGAGGTTGATAATATTTCTTTAGAATCATCTTGGTTTTTTTCTTGATTTAAAACTCTCTAGACTTGGTATCCCATTTTAAATAAACATCTTCCTTCTTCTCCTCCATCTTAGATAAAGTATAGATCTCTTTCATAAATTTCTAAGAATCGATACATGTTGACAAAAGGGTCTCTTGACACAAGTTAACAAACAAACCACCTTGACTCTTGGCTTCAACTTAATTAGGCATAACTTTATTAGGTATCTATACTTGGGTTTGTCTTTTATTATGCATTATGGGGTATAATCTATCAGTATTTATCATGTTATGATAACTATAGTAGGACACATTATCCATACCTCTTGATGACCAATTGATCTTTCTTCTACAATCTCTCACTTTATGACCAAAATGATTAATTCAAAGCAATGCCCATGAAATGAACTTCCATACCTTATAGAATTATATTGTCTAATATATCCTTTTATGTTTTCCTTCATGTTTTCATTAAGATGATCTACATTCCTCTCATCCTTCTTGGCTAAATCTCTCTTTACCTTTCTCAACCTTGCTCATTTTTTCTATGATCTGCTCATGCACAATCTTCAAAGTACTTAGCTCAGTCTTCAATTTGGAAAAATATTCATATTTTCAACTCATATTTGTCTTTACATCCTTTATTTGACTCTTGAGATCCTTGATGATATTTCTATCTTATTTTACCACTTTAACCATTTCCTCAAGCTTAGTTTGAAGATGACTCATCTCTCCTTCATGTTCCATAAAGGACTTGGCTTATTATTTAAGATTATTAATGATCATCTCATGTTCATCACACTTGAAATTAAAGTTATGCTCCTTGTCTCAAAAAGACTAATCTGCTCTTTAAGACCATTGATCTCAATTCTTGATTATCTTTCCTTAGTTGCTTAGTCATCTTGTGCTTATAGGATCACATTTAAGTTATCAATCCTCCTCAAAAGGACCTAATCTGATACCAATTGTTGGAAGTAACTATTGAGAGGGGGTGGGGGTTTAATTAGTTCATAAAAATATCTATTTAATTCCATTCATCATTCCAAGAAGCATTTATTCACATAAGGTTCAAAGCATACATGAACAACCATAAGAGCATATCATAGGAGAACACAAGAGACATGTGGGAAACCGTCTTTAGTAATAAAACCCATCAAACCATGAATATGTAATATAGATATATAATTTCAAGATCCAAAGTTTAGGGAAGAATCAACTTCACAAGGATGTCTAACCCCTACCTAGTTTAGCACCCACTCAACTAGTCTTCTACAAGCTCAATCTTGACAGGAGGCTCCAAACCCATAGGTAGATTAGAACCATATAAGTCATATATGATATATGATCATGTTATATAACCTATTTTTAATATTTAATTTATGATTACCTCCTTTTTTTCACTCTTTTCCCTTCAACTCACTCAAATAGCCTCTTAGGACATCTTGCTCAACATGCCTCTTCTATGCTCATTGGGTCCATTGACCTAGTCTTAAACATGAAAAAAATATGAGAGATAAACATTTCTACTCATATTATCCATATGATGGTCCTAAATGTAATATCCCCTTCAAATAGGGAATATAGAAACACAAAAGCTCTGAACAAAGATACAATTTTGCAGAATAATTTCAAAATAAATAAATAAATCACAATATAATCTCTCAATAGCAAATCGAATATCTTATCACTTGTTCAGGTGATTACAATTACAGTCTTCTCTCATACATATAAATGAATATTAAAATATGGTCTTGAAACCCTGATCTTCTACAAATCTAGAAATGAAACTTGAATTCTAGGACGGCTTGGGTTTCTGTGTCGAACACAGCCACCGGCATCGATCGATATATTACCGACATCGGTCTCTGTCAGTCCTTCTCTGTCAACATCGATCTTTAGTCGACCGATGTTAGTCACTGGGGATCTCTGTCTACTGAGGTTGGTATCTGCATGGATATGTATGGACCTATACAGACTTTATACAGTTGTCAATAAAGCACAACCTATCTATTTTCAACCCCTAATCTGAAGATATATGGCTCTAATACAGAAGATCTCTATCTGTATAACTTATTGAATTCAAAAACCTAATAAAATAAATACTTGGAAAGCTCTGTGACAACTTTTGTATGAAGTTACCTCTCAAATCTGTAAACCTCTGTGATAACTTCTGTATGAAGCTATCTCTCAATTTAGAAATAGATCAACTAATATTTCACAGCCTCTAAATTACACACACTGAAGAGTTGACATTCTCCAATGCAGATGGAATCCTGGAACCCTTAGCTCAGTCTTCACAGAAGAATTCTTCAATATCAAAATCAATAATCAATGCATAAATTCAATAATGGCCTCCATGAGAAACCCTTATACCCTCAAAAAGATATGCTTGCCCTAATTAGGGTTTCTAATTAAAAATAGTCTAAATAATTAATATTTGATTAAATCAATCAAATATTAATATCTCCCTCAATATATGTTTGATCGAGCCCAAACGAAAGCCAACTGGAAAATTTTTGCTAAACAAAGCCAAGCCAATCCCCATCAAGACCCTCTAACCATCTTATCAGCCTACGAGGGTCATATAATAGGCTAACCATCAATTTTGATCATGTCAACTAAAAAGGGGACATGACAATCTACCCCTCTTGAAATTGCTTGCCCTCAACCAATCGCTGAATGATACACCCATCAATCCACCTGGATCCCAAATGTAGTCATGATCTCCACCACTGTGAATCAACATGAACTCCATGCCATGTCCATCACAAATCTCATCTAATGGTGTCACATCATATCTATTACTAAGATAAGCACCCCAACATCCAATCCATAAATGAAAATCAACAAGAAACTCAAGTAAACTCCTTACTTGAATAATATCTAAATCTAGATAGTGAAGGCTAGAATAGTCATATCATCATCAACCTGTGACCCGACTGTAACAGAAAGTTGAGTCCCTACCACATGTGATAACTCTTGAACTGAACTCACCTCAAGACCAAGCTCGTCCTCATATCTCTCCTGTGTTGGTGCCAATGTGCACACATCATCGCACTCTATCATGTCATGTCGTATGAGCA
The DNA here is from genome assembly GCA_037957365.1 of Torreya grandis. Lineage (NCBI taxonomy): Eukaryota > Viridiplantae > Streptophyta > Pinopsida > Cupressales > Taxaceae > Torreya > Torreya grandis. The sequence continues at coordinate 689,065 of JARHVA010006850.1, forward strand.
TCTCCATCCGATGAAAAAACATATATCTAAAGCTGTTGCCCCATATTGCCTTAAGAATATGTGTCTTCCCATCAACATCAAAGCAAACCTCCATGTCCTTGAGATGAAGAGTAACTTCCTCAAATGAATGAAGCCACTTCATACCCAAGACTAAGTCTATATCCCCCATGTTCACCACATAATAATTAGCCTTGAACTCAGTTGTTCAAGTGCAAGGGGAGTTCTCTAATCATATGCTCACACCTAAGAGGGTGAGCATCAGCTACCTTAACTCTAATGCCCTCAAAATATTTAGTAGTGAGTCCATGCTTCTCCATAAATCTAGCATCTATGAAATTATGTGTGGCTCCTGTATCAAGAAGGGTGTGACCTTCTAACCTACCAAAACTCCACAGAGTCTAAATGACTCATCTAACTAAATGCTAGATAAATGTGCCTCCTATATATGAAGCTCTAAATCTGCCTTTGCCTTAGGCTCTGGAGCCTCTACCTCCTCTGAACTATCCTGCTGTGCAGAATCCTGTAAATCTAAATCCTCATAATATGCCCACATCACACGATTTGCCTTGCCCTTAGGCTTCAAAGGACAATCGTAATTGGCATCATAGGGACCTTTGCAATAGAAGCAAAGCTTCTTCCTGTGTAGATCATTAAGATCCTCTCGATCCAAAGCTGGTGCTGCAGGATTTCTTAACACCTAATTTATCTATGTTAAAATCCAGTCTCTCTCTATTTCCATTGGAGCACTTATGATCCCTGGATGAAGAATTACCTCCTGAGTTAGATTTACTGGATGGGGCTGCCATCTCCATACTACGTGCCTTCTTCATAGCTATCTGTAATGAAGGAGGATCAAAGGCTTTGATCCAACCTCTCAATGGTTTTGTCAATCCCTCCATGAAGAGAACTACCAATCTACGCTCTGAAATATTGGGCACCATGACTACCAATCTCTGAAACTCACCAATGAAGGACTCCAAGTTCCCTGTTTATCTCAACTATGCCAGATCTTGAAAGTAAACCTTGAGATCTTTCCTGTCAAACTACTTAACCAATCTATCCACAAAGTCTTAGTACTCTGTCACCTGGTTATGCCGAAGTGTTTTCCATACCATGGTACCACCAATCATGTGCTACTCCATCCAAGTGCAAAGTGGCATATTTGATGGCCTCTATCTCTGTCATTGGTCTCAATGCCAAAAAGGTGTCAAGCTTATGAACCCAAGCTTGAGCTATCATCTTGCCATTGCCATCAAAAGTAGTCAAAGAAAGCTTGCCAGTAGCCTTCTTCAGCTCACTAAATTAAACTCTAGGCCTCCTGTCCTGTCTAACTAATCTATAGTGCTCTCTCCTCAGAGTAACAAAATGATCAAAGGACATCTTCTCCTAAACATGAGGATCTAATAAGTTCCACTCATCAGTTGCAGCCATGAGGGTATTTGTAAATAGGAAATCACCTACCACCTCTTTTGCTAGAGCCTCTAGTTCGTCCTGTATAAACGTAGGTCGTGTAGGTCTATCAGCAGTCCTAGAATAGGTCAGCTATGGTCTTTGATTAATAGTAGCACTCTTATTATCTCCTTGTTCCCCATTCTGTCTAACAGGTGGGTTCATCCTCTCTACCATAGTAGTGAGTGCCTGTATGGCCTAATTCATCTGCTACTGCCCTATCATCATAACACGATAGAAGTCTCTGGTGTCTTGATCAACATCATACCTGTGGCCCTTGGGTGGGCTACCCTCATGCCTATCACTCATGATGATCGATGGTTGACCTAACACCTGGGTACCTTCAAGCAAGGCTCTACTACGTGTGTTATACCTATGTGGTCCCAACTCTTGTGGCTACATAAGATCTATAAACCCTCAAGATGGCAGGATTTAGCTCTGATACCACTATAATATCCCCAACCAATAGGGAATATAAAAAAAACAAAAGCTCTGATACCACTGTAATATCCCCTTTAAACAGGGAATATAGAAACACAAAAGCTCTGAACAAAGATACAATTTTGCAAAATAATTTCAAAATAAATAAATAAATCACAATATAATCTCTCAATAGCAAATCAAATTTCTTATCACTTGTTCAGGTGATTACAATTACAGTCTTCTCTCATACATATAAATGAATATTAAAATATGGTCTTAAAACCCTGATCTTCTACAAATCTAGAAATGAAACCTAAATTTTGGGACGGCTCAGGTTTGCTGTGTCAAACACATAAGCACCAGGGTTGGTTGATATACTACCGACGTCGGTCTCTGTTGGTCCTTCTCTACTAATGTCAGTCTTCAGTCAGCCGATGTTGGTCACTGGGGATCTCTGTCTACCGAGGCTGATATCTACGTGGATCTGTATGGACCTGTACAGACTTCGTATGGCCGCTAATAAAGCACAACTTGTCTATTTTCAACCCCTGATCTAAAAATATATGGCTCTAATATATAAGATCTCTATCTGTATAACTTATTGAATTCAAAAACCTAATAAAATAAATACCTGGAAAGCTCAGTGACAACTTCTGTATGAAGTTACCTCTCAAATCTGTAAACCTCTGTGATAACTTCTGTATGAAGCTATCTCTTAATTTGGCAATAGATCAGTTGATATTTCATAGCCTCTGAATTGTACACACTAAAGAGTTGACGTTCTCCAATGTAGATGGAATCTTGGAACCCTTGGCTCAGTCTTCATAGAAGAATTCTTCAATATCAAAATCAATAATCAATGCATAGATTCAATAATGGCCTCCATGAGAAACCCTTATACCCTCAAAAAGATATGCTTGCCCTAATTAGGGTTTCTTAAATTAGAATTAGGGTTTCTAATTAAAAATAGTCTAAATAATTAATATTTGATTAAATCAATCAAATATTAATATATCCCTCAATATATGTCCGATCGAGCCCAAACGAAAGCCAACTGGAAATTTTTTGCTAAACGAAGCCAAGCCAATCCCCATCAAGACCCTCTAACCATCTTATCAGCCTATGAGGGTCACATAATAGGATAACCATCAATTATAATCATGTCAACTAAAAAGGGGACATGACACTAAATTACCTTATCCTTCTCTTTCAAACTCTCTCTCATTCTCTTGTATCCTCTCTTATCTTACACAAATAGGTCAATTAGGCCTTGTCTTTATACCACACTCTTGGTCTCACCCATATTGGTCATAAAATATCTTTAAAATAATTTTATTATAATTATAATAATTCATATTACATTTTATATAAGTGAAAAAGCCAACAATGTTTTTAGCCATTTCCCTTAAGACCCAAATCCTGCAATAGGCCTAGTTGAGACCTAAAGGAATTAGGTCTTCTTTAAAGCACACATTACATTTGAACTCCTATATGGTACCAATGATTTAAAAACATATAATAAATTTAAAATATACCATTTATCACTCCCAAATATGTATATACCATATGTAAATCCAACTAACCACTTGAACCAAGTCATTTATCCTACTCGCCATTAGGCCTTGTTACTGCTTGAAAGTCTATCTTATAGAACTAGAAAATAAAATAAAATTTATAAAAAAACATATAAAAATCACATTAATTTATAATTAATATCCTAAAAAAACTTACCATTTCCATTTTACATCACTACTCAATCTCTAAGTACCCAAAACCACCTCTACAACAGGACTACTCAGGGTGGTCAAACATAGTCAAAGTATAGTCAAGCAAATTTGGCCACTAACACCTACATATGTACTTATTATGAATTTAAAAACCTTTAAATTTAAATTTTAGACTTATATAATTACTAAAAAATCATTATATCTTTCAAATCTTGGCACAACACCTAAAACTCTCCTCTATAATGTGATCACTCAAACTCCCTGTAGCCTTCAAAAACATAGTCATAAACAAGTTCATGTTTATCACTTAAAATGGCACTTATATGAATTATATTAAATTTTTATAGTTTATTTTATTATTATATTTCATTACCAAATGTATATATATCAATTTATAGTGACAACTTTTGGTCTTATAGACCAATCTCTCAAGCCATTCTCTCACAGTCTCAACACAACTAGACAAGTTCATTTGGCTTTCATGATTAAAATAATTAAAATATCTCTCCACATTAAAAAAACAATTAATTTATAATTTAAGTATAAAATAAAAACAAATTATTCATTTTATTCATCACCTTTTTCATAAGGACTCAAACACATCACTTACCCTAGCATACCTAGAACTGTCAATTTGTCACAAGAATACAATCATGGTGAACATAACTTAGAGCATCTATAGAATCAATTTATTTAAAATAAAATTGATTAATTATATAACTATACACATTAATATTAAATAAAATAAATAATTTATGGATGTATAATATCAAATAAGAAAGATATAGGTCATTTTATGAGACATACACCTTCACTATCTTGACTTACACAGACAAGTCACTTTGAGAAGATCCTTTTGCTTATGTATGAGAATAAAAATAAATTATAAAAAGTATTAAAATTATATATAATTCATAAAAAAAAACACCAAAAAAATTATAACCATTATTAATCCTCTGCAACCAATCCCTAAACACTTTCTCACTCTGACTGGGTTTTCTCACTGTTCTCACTCTTTGCTAGTTTAGTTACAGGTCAACTTGGGTGAAAAAATTAGTTGACACAAAGGATATATCATATAAAAAAACAAAATGGAAATAAATAAAAAATATTTACCTTAAAACTCTATCTTCTTTGTAATATTTACATGGTCAACCTTTCTTGTAGCATCAAATTCTTTAGAAATAAGGGTTATTTTGTAGGCTTCACTTACTACTTTAACAAACCAATGCCACTTGGAGATTATTTATGGATTCCTATACCACATAAAATAATAAAAATATATTAAATAAATAATTATAGTCCATTTACAATAATTTTTTCACCATTGGGTTGCTATAAGGGTTTTGAGATGCTTTTAGACAAGTTTCCATCCTTAATGATTGTTCATACAATTTTTTCCCTAAAACCACTTCCTAATGATTTTTAAACACTATTAGGACCATTTTAAATATATAAAAAAATTATAAATACACCATGTAAATTTTATACATGCCAATGAGCATCAAAATATCCTTCTTAGGCTCTCATTTCCTCATTCTGCTTGCACAAGAGACCTTCAAATGTGTTTTCTTGATTTCTCCTTCAACTTAGGGCCTCAGGATTAGTTAAAACTCTTTACACAACCTATTACACCTAAATACATTCTCATGTGTTCTATGATCTTGAAAACTCATCTTGACCCATCATTTGGCCACACTTATAACTAGGTCTCTATACATGTTAGGTCTTTGAACTACTAGTTATGGTTTATCCTTGAAAACACTTGAAAATATATTGAATTGATCTCATAACCTCATCCACATGTCAAATTTACTCATACCATGATCACACACTATCAACCTTGTTTATACAAGCTTACAAGCCACCAATCCTGATCATAAGGTCTCATCATTCTCTATAAGGCCTTAAGATAAGGTTTATGCCTAGATATCCAATGAATGTCTTGACTCTTATATAATTATAATAGTCATATAACTGACTTATCACCTATCTCTAATACTCTGACACTTAAGTACACATATTCGAGCTCATACATCTCTATATCACCATCATCATGCCTTTACAATCCATGCCCATGCTCAAGGACTAGTCTATCAAGTAGACTTACTAGGTATCATACCTATTTAAGACCTTATTAACACTATAGATGATTTATAAAATATATTATTAGGCCATTATATTCTCAAATAATTCCAAAATAACTCACAAATCTTAGCTCAATCACTTCATCAAACTTTACTATGCATACTTTCTTGAACACACAAGACCTCATACTTCCTTTGACATTAATGATAGTGCATAGACACATGAAATTAATGATAACTTGAAACAATATCCCCCTTTATCATTTATGGAAAAAATATATCAAAATAAATTAATTTCATCTCCACAAGCTGGGCTTTCTCTCATTAAATATTTCTCACCCTTTGACATTTATGACAAAGGTTATCTCAAATAGTAATACTGATCCTTGGCCCTGATCATCCACAAAACAACTTGCCATATTAATCTTATAACACCAAAAAGATCTTGGAATATTTGAGTAAATAATATCTACCTTTGATAGCATTGATATTATAGGGCAATCTTTGAATCTCACTTTACTAGTACTATTTTTGCTCCTTAGACAACAACTGAATAATAAACTCCCCTTTTTGACAAGGCATATTTTTAGTAGTGTCAACCATATTATTTATGATATAAATAAAACCAATAGATCATACTAAAAAAAAATCATTGAGATACCTCACCTTGACATCCATATAAAAACCTTCCCATGTCTTCATAATCTCATTGGTCTTTCAAACTAATCTAAAACTTATATGCTTTCTTGAATCTTAGGATTAATCTTAATGGCTCCCCATTTGTTCTTATTCTTGGTACCATTATAAGGGCATGAAAAAATTTCACAATATTCCCTTATCTAAATTGAACATGTGACAAAACTAGATGTTACTAGACTCAAACTTCGTCCAAACAAGGTCAAGGTCTCCCCTTTTGACCTCACACTATGTGCATATTATTGATCTCTTTTTTATCACTTGAACCAACTTCAACAATCATATGAAGATGAAAATTCTAAACATATACACAAATTTTCCTACCTCTAGGAAACTCAATCAAACTAAATCCTTTTAATGAGACTCCATAGAGACATATTTTCATTAGGACTATTATTCTTGACACCATCTAAATTGTCATTATTCTAAAATAAACAATCTATCCTATCTCAACTCATAACAAAGTTTACTCTTATTTTAGATTAAATTACACATACCAAATTTATATTTAGGTCTATGATACCTCATTCAATATGTTCTACATATCTTGACAAACCACCAATCACTTATTTGAATTAAGAATGACTCTATGAAGCCTATATAGAGACACACCTCATGAAACTCTAGAAAAATGTGAATTTAGGAGACTCCCAGTTCTCGAATCCACTTCTCTCAATCAACTTGTAATAATGAGGATAATAATATTTATTTAGAGTCCTCTTGGTTTTCTTATTTATTTTAAACTCTTTAGACTTGGATTCCTCTTTTGACTCAACATATTCCTACTTCTCCTCCATCGGAGATGAAGTATAGACCTCTTGCATAACTTTCTATGAATTGACAATACATGCTGATAAAAGGATCTCTTAACACACCTTAGCAAATAAACCACTTTGACTCTTATCTTCAACTTGATCACACAACTTTATTAGGTCTGCATATCTAGGTTTGTCTTTTCTTATTCATTCTAGGGTAAAATCTATCAATATGTCCCAAGTTATGATTATAAACTAGGAATTCAACTAAGGGGAGATTAGTATTGTGTTAGTGAATGAAATAAAATTAAAAATACACTAAAACAACACCTTCATGACTAGTTATTAGGGTGATATTAATATAAAAAAATGGCAAACACAACTAAAAGTTTAAGGAAAAACAAGAATCCTTCACCTTCCTTGGATGTTCCAAATGCTTTTGTAGTAGTGTCTTGCTTAGTTTGTGCTCATGAAGTCTATTGCAATGGAGCTTGACTATCCTCCACCTCCTCTTGGCACCTTTGGCTTTGTCTTGGATTAGCTTGGCTTGGGATAAATTTGGGATGGTAATACTAATTACAATAGCTTTTGGAATCATTTGTGCATTATAACTTTGCATTATCAAGACTTTTTTTTCATGTGGCAAGGCCTCCTATTTACAGATTTTTAAGATTGATTAGAATATACCTAAACTATCCATATCAAGATTAAGATGTGTGGCTAAGGATTAATACAATTTTTCAATTAAAATTAATAAATAGGCTCATCAATATTTTGGATATAGGATCAATTAAGAGGCATGGGAGGCATGAATCCTGATATTTGTGGCATTTATGACCTAGGGATGTCTTCCCAAGAAATGAGGTCACCTGATGATGCAAATATTTAATATTCATTTATAAAAACAAGTATTCAACAATTTTTTCATGGAATTCTTATTTAGGCCTTGATTTGGATGAATTAACTTTAAGCATGATTAAGCACTTTGTGCACAAATTGTACAAATTGATTAGAATGCCTTATTATTGGTCTAAAATTTGACAAGATTAGAATTGGAATTCAATGTTAAAGGCATTAGATCCATTATCCCATTTAGGATGTTATAAATATAAAATAACAAAGTCATGTGTCTTGTGTAATAAATTTGATAGGAAAGAGCAATCTAGAGCATTTAGGTGCAAAATTGGCATTTTGACTCAAAATGATCTGATCAAAGTTAGATGGCCCATAAATTGCACTACCCCATTTAGGGATACCCTAGCCAAAATCAACACTTGACTATATCAGGTTTAAATCTTTTAATGTTATTTAGTGTTTTTAGGCCAAATTGTGTATTTTAGATGGAAATTGGTCAAAAGCCTAGTTGGAGGTTATCGATGGCCAGATTTAGGTGTCTATAATTTGCCCCAGTTTGGGAAGGTGTTACAACCTATAATAATAGTAAAGTATTCTCAAATAATGAAAAGGTCTTGTATGCCTACAACTATAATGATGATAAACTAATTGTATGATTCCCCCTTAGGGAAAGGTTGGCACAAGTAGTCAAAAAATGGTACCTCAAAAAGAAAGAAGCAAAATGAGGGGACCAAAGAAATGAAAGATGATGGGGTGAAAACACAATGATTTTGAAAAATGATTCAAATTCATTGAGAATATAAGTGGGAGAGTATACAATTGTTTTCCCAAAGGTGGTTATAAGTATTGTACCCTAATAGTGGCAATGTGGTATGATAACACAATGATTTTTCCCAAAGGTAGTTATCATCATTAAGAAGATGGAACTACCCTAGTTAGGATAGACAAATAATATAATAATATGCTCCTATATGGGTATAAAAAGTGAAGTGGTGACAAAAATATGATTTTCCCAAAGGTAGTTATAATCATTGAGAAATGTAGGTGGGACAGTGTGCAATGATTTGCCCATAGGTGGTTATAATCATTAGACCCTGATTATGGCAAACATGATTGATGATTGTAACTTAACATAGAGGGTAATGATGAATTGGAATAACCTACTAGTAGGGAGATACTCATCTGAACTAATAAAGGTTGAAATTATTTTGTGGTTAATTACTCTATTTTGAATATGATTGGGATTGAATCAGGATGTTGGTGACGAAGAGATGTTGATCCCACCATTGTTAAATAGAATTCTTGAAGCTGAGGTTTATTGTAGCACATGTCGATAGGCATCATGGTATAACATCATGAGGACTTGGTTGAAATATGCATAAGAACTGACTCCCATAATCCAATACTCAAATAGAAAATAATGCACTAATGATAGAAACCATGATGATTATGTAAACATATGAATATGTATATATTTTAGTATAAGTTTGGAAAAGGAATTTCCTAATGAACACACATAAACTAAATCAAAGAAATAGTGCTAAAAACAAACAAATAAGTAGACAAACAAATAAAATAAGTAGAAACAAATAAATAAACAATGTAATAGAAACCATATGAACATTACCCTTAAAAAATAGGTGATAACTTAACACATGAACAAAATAGGGGAATAGAATAAAAGGAAGGGGGTGGTCAAGCTGTCTTAATATGCACTAGGCAAGTGGATGTTTCCTACATAGTTCTATGGATGTAATATCTAATAAAAACTTTAGGCTAAATGTAGTTCTCCTAGGGAATGGGAAGAATGTGATAATTGGTGAAAATAATCACAATGGATGTGATATAAAAATAGGAATGGTTTTGCGAAATTGAAAGTGCATGGGATAAAAATCCAAAAAGAATGGGGAAACTAAGTGACAAGTGATTTGCTTGTAACTTAGTAAGGGTTCTCAAAATCCTTAAGGTAAAGAAATTGTTATTGTTTTTGGTTTTTCTATTGATTTTACAAATATTTTTGGAATTGTTTTGGAGTATCTCAACTCAGTCAAGAATGATGAGACACTAAATGTTTCAAGCTCATAAAATAATGAGAGAATTAAAACTTAGGGTTCTCACAAAATTATGAGAGCATTCAAACTTAATTTTCTCAAAAAATTGTAAGAGCATGGTGGAAAGGCTGATTGAGCTAACCTCAACAAATATCAAGTATTACCTACATAGTCTTAGAGTAGGACCTCATGTCACTATAGTTCTTCCCTACAATAGAGGAATTTGACTAGTGCAGTAGTTAATTCAAACAAAATAGGCAAAATTGGTAAAAAGGCATAGTATGGCATATGAAGTGGCAAGTTGGTATGTCAAGGCTCAATAAACAAATGTTTCCCCTAGTTTTCCCATAGGTAGTTATAACTAGGACACAATAACATGGATCAATGGTACTAATTTTCCCAAAGGTGGTTATAATTAGTAGCAAGATCAGTGATAAAAAAGGAATACCAATGAAGGATGCAACTACTAAAACTTCTATCATACTTCTCTAATATATGGTCTCTATCTAAAGTACTTGAAACAACTGATGAAATTGATTAGATTCCTTTGGTGCTAAAAATGTGTAATGAATGGAAAAAACTAAAGTCAAACAAGCAAGGCTTTATAACACACTTGGTCGATAGATTAGAAATGTAAAGTGGATATGGTGAAGAGGATGGATAAGAATTATATTTGTATAAATAAGAATAGTGAGAAAATGGCACCACTAAAATGGTCCTTATAGATAATATACCTTAGCGCTCAAGCATAGTAGTGCTTAAGGTGAATAATATTCATTTGCTCAAAAAGTTCATCTCTATCTAGTGTGGTAAGCTTGTATGCTCTTAACCCATAATCTACAATAATGATGAAAGGCCCTATCTAGTTTGGTTTGAATTTACCTTTATGCTTATTCTTAGTTGTGGTATTCTTTTGGTTTTCTTTAAGAAAAAGATCACCAAATTCAAATTTTCTATACTTGACACATCAATTATAGTGGCATTTAAGTTAGTTCTGATATGTCTAAAGATTTTTGAGTGCAACTGTGTATTTTTCATCAAGTGGGTCTAACTCTTACATGCAAGCTAGTCAATAGTCATGATCATCTAAGACATGCTTGAAAGATATGCATAGTGAAGGTAATTTGACCTCAATGGGACGGATAGCTTCAATACCATAAATAAGTGAGTATGGAGTGGCTCTTGTGGGAGTATGATGATTGGTATGGTATGACCAAAGGGCAAGGAATATTTGTAAGTGTCAATCATGATTGACATCATTGACAATATTTTTGAGAATATTGAAAATGGTTTTGTTTGATGCTTTAACTTGGCCATTACCTTGAGGGTAATATGCTGTAGAAAAATATTATGTGATTTTATATTCATTACATAGCTTGTCAAAATATTTGTTCTTGAATGATCTTCCATTATCAGATATAATTTTAGAGGGGATATCATAGTGGCAAATGAGATGGATGAAGATGAGCTTGGAAATTTTCTTTCTAGTCACATAAGTGAGGGGTATAACTTCAACTCACTTAGTGAAATACTCAGTGGCAGTAAGGATATGTTTATGGCCATCAAATGAAGTGGGGTTGATTTTACCAATGAGGTCAAGTCCTCATGTAAAAAATGGCCATGATATTAACATCAATTTTAGATTTTATACTAGGGCATGAATAATATTATCATGCTATTGACATTTGTCACACTTCTTTACATATGAAGCTACATTTATGTCCATAGTGGGCTAAAAATAACTAGTACATAAGAGATTTTTGGATAAGACTACCCTACTAGAATGAGCTCAACATACTCCTTTGTGAACTGATATTAATGCTAGTATAGACTCTGTCAAATTTAAACAATAAAGAAGAGTTCCATCAAAACTATGGTGGTAAAGGGTGGATCCAATTAGAGTATGATGAATGGAATGATGAATAAAGGCTTTTGTTTATTTTCAAGATAGGTTAGATGGTAAAACTTGGTCATGAAGGTAGTTGTAAAGTTCTGAGTACCAGATAGAATTAGGACCAATAATATCACAAATCATTATAATGGTTAAAGGTTCATGAGCTGGTGCAAATAATTCTCAATAAGGACTTGATATTCTCTAGCTTTGTCTATTTGTTAAATAAGAGAGTTGATACTATCCATGGCATTTGTAGTTTTATTACTACCCCTTGGTATATGCTCAAATTGGATATTTTTAATTTGTTGTTTTAGGGTATCGACCATAGCCTTATATGGAACTAGTTTGTCATCTTTGGTTTGGAAATGGTTTGTGACCTAATTGATGATTAATTGAGAATCACCATAAACTTAGAGATGAGATATGTTCTAGTGTACTACCTATTAAATTCTTGAACAAGTGCTTCATTCTCAACCATGTTGTTTGCATAAAGAAAACTAATTTTGAATGATTTAGGGATTAGATCCCCCTATGGTATAATAAATAAGAGGCATGCCCCTGATCCATGTGTAATAAATGGGCCATCAAAATATATCTTCCAGTGTTTCTCCTCAAGAGGTGTGTCAATGATGGTCATTATGGATTCATCATGAAAATGAAATGTGAGTGGCTTTGTGTTTATAAGAGGTGCTTCAACAAGTTGATCTGTAAGGATTTATCCTTTGATTGCCTTCTGATTGACATACTCTATGTCAAACTCACTAAGAAGCATGATCCATTTGACCATTATACCTTATAAAGTTGTTTTATATAGTAGATAATTGAGTGGATATACTTTTAAAATGACCATAGTCTTATTGTTCAACATGTAATGGTGTAGTTTTTGAGCTATGAAGACCATTACTAGATAATATTTTTTAATAGGTGCATAGTTGTGTTCATATGTGACCAAGGTATGGATTAAGTAGTAAATTTCATGATCTTTTCCATTAATATCATGTTGATCCAAAAATTCCCCTAATTCATTGTCGATCACTGATAGATACAACAAGAATGGCCTTCCTAACATACGAGGTAACAAAACAAGTGTATTAACTAGATAGTCCTTGAGTTGGTAAAAAGTTATTTGGCAGTGACTATCCTAGTGAAATGCAACTCCCTTATTTAGAAGATGTGTAAATAGGTGATACTTTTTTGATAATTGAGAGATAAAGCATTAGATTTACTAGATCTTGCCATGAAAACTATGGAGTTGCTTCAAATTGGTTGGTGGTGGCATCTTGATTATAGCATGCACTTTGGCTGGATCGACTTCAATGCCTCTACAAGACATGATGAAGCCAAGTAATTTTACTAAGGTTATACCAAACACACATTTATTTAGGTTGATTCTAACTTTTTACTCCCACAATCTTTAAAATATATTACATAACACTACTGGATGGCCAGCCCTAGTTTTAGATTTTTCTAATATGTCATCAACATAGTCTTCAATAATATCATGCATTATATCATGGAATATGATAGTCATGGCCCTTTTATATATAGCTCTAGCATTATTAAGACCAAATGGCATTACCTAATGAAAAATGTTCCCCATGGAGTGGTGAATGTTATTTTATGTTGGTCTTCTAGTGATATTCTTATCTGGTTGTATCTTGAAAAGCAATTCATGAGTGAAAGCATTTCATAACCTTCTATGGAGTCAAAAATTATGTCAATATTAATCAATGGAAATTCATCCTTAGGGCAAGACTTTTTTATGTCTTAGAAGTCAGTACAGATTCTAATTCCTTTAATCTTTTAATAGGTAGAACATTAGATATCTATTCTGAGTAGTCAATGGATCGGATGCATCCTACTTCTAAGAGTTTTTCCAACTCTTTATTTAACAAGAAAACAATGCAACGATGCATCTCACGTAGCTTTTGTTTCATTGGTTTGGAATCAGTATTGACCATAAGGTGGTACAAAACCAATGTAGGGTCTAGATTTGGCATGTTAGAATAAGCCCATGCAAAGATATCTACAAATTCTCTCAACAAAGTTGTAAAGACTTCATGTTCCTCCTCAGTGATGGACATGATTAATTTTATAAATTTTGGGTCCAATGAATTCTTGATATTTACCTATATTATATATTAAATTAGAAGTATCAAACTATCTTCTAGAATAGTAGGCAAAGACTTGAACTATTGGACTATTCAGGGTCCTCTGTTAGGACTTGTTCTTCAACGTCTCCTAGGCATGATGAATCTGTGTCCCCCAATAGGAGATCTAGAAATATGACAAAAATAGTCAAAAAATCTTGAATAATTCAATCAAATATTTTTTGTTTCATAAAATTGAACTCAGATCTATAAGTAAGCTCATCGTTGGTGGTCTCTTGGTCTAAATTCAAAGAAGAATGAACACCCCCATCTAATGACACTTGAAATAGGTTTTCACCACTAGACTAGAATTTATCTTTACTTTTTCCCTAGTAAAAAAGCACCTCAAAGAGGTTTTCACTTGGGGACCTCAATGTGTTATTTATTTTTTTTTGGCTAAGGACGTTCACCTACTCTCCAAAATAGGCTTCAAGATCCAATATAATTGAGAATCTTGATTTATGATCTCCCAATGAAATGTTGTATTTAAGGCCTAAAAAATCATAGAATTCATGATCATTTTGAAACTCATCAATTGAAAAATTATATTTTTATTGGTCACTATCTATCAGTTAGGTATAGGATAATGGTAATGGGTTGTGACAAATGATTGGGGTAAGCGTACATATGGAATTGTTATTAAACATGTTAGTCTTAGCCAGGTCATCAAAGGTGAGGCTATAATTGGACTCTACTTCACTATTGACATCATCATCACTAGCCACTGGTGATGGAAATTGAATAAGATATGTGGGGTCACCCCCAGATGGTTTAAATCCAAGTCCATAGGGTCTTTTATACTTAGTCATGGAAATCAACTCAATGGTTCCTTTTTTATTTGGTCTAAGGCCTATTCATTTATAATCCTGATGCTCCATGATCCTATTGGGAATAGGATACTTTACACTTTTATAATAATAAGCTTGGATTTCATTATACAACTATGATTCATCCCCTTTAAGAGGGTTTGGTTCTAGGTTAGATGGTGGTACAAACATGATAAGTCCCTTATCTTTGATCTTTTATTGCCAATGTAGTGTAGGGTATTTTTAGGTCACCCAAAGGTATTTGGATTCTTAGGAAGATTGGAAATATGGAAGGTATCATGGGTCATATACTCCCCTAGGCCATTATCTGAAATGATGAAATGATTGGAAGCTTTAGGAGGTGGCATATGGGAAAGGGAATCTACGGTATTAGGATCTATGCAATTATCCTATGGAGGATCAATAAGTATGGACTTTCCTTTATCCTACTTGAAAATTGGATTCATGCCATATTAGTAATTGTATCTTTGAAACTCAGCCTCATGATGTTTATAGTGTTCATATGGGTGTAAATCTCATAGAATATTCACACATCCCTGAGTGGGAGAACTTGATACATTTGTGTAGTGTTGATGGGACTACATAAATCTCATGTAACCAAGGCCTATCTAAAAGCATACTATATGATAACTCAAGATCAAACACATGGAAAAATGTATCATGGGTCAAAAGGTCAATGATAACTGGTAAACTAATGGTACCTTGTGATTCTCTCTCTTGATTATCATAGGCTTTGATAGTTATCATTTTTGGATGGAGATTTGCCATTGTGTACCCAAGAATCTTGATGAGATTTAGAGACACTATGTTGAGGCTTGATCCATTGTCTACAAGGGCCCATTTTACTTTATGCCATTTTATATAAAATTTTATGTACAATGGATTATTATGGAGTGGGCTAAAGGAAGACATATCACTTTGGTTGAATGTGACTTGTTGGGCTAGATCTAGGTGTCCAACCAAAGCTTGAAATTTATCATGGGTTATGTCATTAGAAATAGTGGATTGGGTTAAAAAAACATTCAAAATGTTCTTGTAGATTGTTGATGTTCACAACAAATCTAAAATACAAATTTGTGTTGGTGTCTTCTGTAATTATTCCACAATATCAAACTTTTTATCTTGGTCAATGGTAAATGGTTTATTCTGAGGCTAAACGGTTGGTTAGATAATAGGAAAAATAGAAGATGGTTGTGGGCCTAGGATAGCAATCTTTGACCACTAAGTTGTGATTACACAATTAGGATTAGATGTTAGACCATAATTGCTAACAAATGTTGGGAATGGTGTGGGACTAGATAGGACAAGTCTTGATTATTGGTGTACTTGTATGTGGTCATGTGACAAGGGTGAGTTATCGATATATGGTCCAAAAGTAGGAGTCCAAATTTATTGGTTTGCCTATGTGTAGTCCCAAGTCAAAGAGGGATTATCCATATAATTTGGTTGAGTGGTATCATTTAATAATGGTCTAGATTGATTAGTGCTTAGTCTAGGATTAATGGAGATGGTATTAATGCTACACCCTATAATGTGACTTACAACCCTATTGTAGTCATGTGAAACTCCATGGTAGGTTTATTGGTTGTTACCATTCTGACCTTGATTTTGTCCATTATTTTGATGTTGTGGGTTTTGTTGTTGATTCTGCTGATTTTACTAGTTTGGCCTTTAATTTTGATTTTGTTGTTGCATCAATTGGTGTTATTTTTTTTGTTGCTAATTTTTATGTTGTTACTATGTGTTATGTTGGGGAAAGGGGTTTTGATAAATCCCAAGAGTTTTATTGGAGATGAAAGCACCATTATCTAATGTTATCTCCCCATTCACCAACATATTCTCTATCAAATGATTAATTTACACACATCTTCATAGATTATGCCTATTGACTTGATGATATTCATAGAATTCATTTTCATGGTACTAATCAAGATAAGGAATGCCTTATGGATAATGCTTTGGTATAGGCCAACTAATCAGATTAACAGCAATAAGTTTATGAAATATAGACTCAATAAGCTCTCTTAGGTCACTAAAAACACAATGCGTAGGTATAGTTTGCCTTGGAGGAGGGGTTTGTAATAGTAAAGGTTACTACATTTGTTGCATGGGTCTTGGTTATTATGCTTACAATGTTGGTTAGAGAGGTTTTTGGATAGGATTAAGCTGTAAAGGTGGTGTAGTTGATTTTTTCACTATTTGGACATGACATGACTCTGTTGCTACATTACACACAACATTCCTATTATAGTTAAATTATTTTGGTCTATCTTAGTTATTATCTTGTGCTAGTTGTGATGCTTATGCTTGGATTGGATGTTGGTTTTGATTAATTCCCTGATTGACACCTTGATTTTGATTAGTTGACGTAATCTTGATGATCCCTTTATTAATAAGGGCTCACTCAATCAACAAGCCTTTGTCAATAATCTCCTTGAAATTATGTGCACATTGTAGTTTCAAATGATAAGCTATCTCACTATGCAAATTTTTAGTAAACACAGTGGATAATTGTTTATCTGGTAAAGTATGGGTGAATTGGCTTGCAAGGGCTATCCATCACTATAGATAACTTGAAAAACTCTCACCAGCCTTTTGTTTTGCTTGTGTTAAGTCAACCAATGAAATCTCATGTTCAAGATTATAGGAAAAGTGCTACACAAACTTATCAAAAATATCATTAACTTTTTTTATTGAATTCTTGGGAAAATTTAAAAACCACTCCAAGGCTTGTCTAGTTAAGATCCTTGAAAAAAACAACAAAAGGTATATATCACTATATGCCACTAGTTGACATGTGACGAAAAAACTTGATTGAATGGGCCTTAGGGTCACCTTTCCCTTTATATTTATTAAATTTTGATGGTTTATATCTAGGAAGAAATGTTATATGTAATTACTCCATGTTTAATGTATAAGAACACACATCATCCAACTTAAACTTTTAGTCTATTTCCTATCCTGAATGGTAGCAATTGCATCTTTCATTTTTTATAATTATTGGGATAGGAAACTAGAAGGAACATTGGTTTGAGGGAGAATATTAGTTTGGGTAGATGATTGGGAGGTTAGAAGTGGGACACTTTGACCAGGGTATGATGGAGATATCTATTGGGGTATGTCAGTTTTGTTGGGAAATAGACCAAGAATATGTATATGTGGATTAGGATGTACTTGGAATTACACATTTGGTTATGTAATATTTTGGTTTGGGTTGGCTATAAAGGTTTTACTTAGAGGATTTTGTGGCTGGGATGGAGGGATATAACTCTATTGTGCCTACTTTGGTTGAAAAGGGACATGTTTTAGGCTAATCAAACCTTATTGTTGAGTAGGAACTTGTGAACCAAGACCCTGTCTCTGAACTTGTGGCACATTCTAAACTAATTGTTGTCTAGTAGGTACTTGAGAAATATGAGATCCTCCTTGTTGCATGAATCCTTGTTGGGAAGTGAAATCATGCTAAAGATTCAACATCTATCATTGACCAATATTTACATAGTATTAGCTAGTCATTATTTAGTTTTGGATTGGTACACTAGTCTATGACTGAAGATGTATGTTTGTCACTACCTAACGAGGTGGAACATTAGTTACCCCTATTGAGATGGAAATATATTCAACCTCTGTTACATTGGTACACTAGATTATGCTTGTTGTTATGGAATACTACTCATATTTTATTGAGGAGAAAGATTCATCACATTCTGTTGTTGAGGCATGACTTTGGTTGTTGGTTGACTACCTAATCCCATTGGTTGCACACTTGATGAAGCATCTGGTTGAGGTTGGGAAGTAAGTGGTGAAGTTTGGGGTAAATAACCTCCTATTCCTTGGTATGATGATCCAATTATAGTATTAACTATAAGCACATGTTGTTGACTAGTTATTTGTGTATCAGTACCATTTTGATTTGGATTGGATGTTGCTTGTATATTGTCCACTATATTTTGCTCATTATTCTATGTAGAAGTAGAAGACACTTATTCAATAATGGGCATATACATCAAGTTTTATACCAAAGTGTTTTGCATGAATGGGTCTAAAATCTGATTGTATTAACTAGTTAACTCTATCAAAACTCCTTTGAAGGAACTAGGTCAATAAGCAGTTTGCTCATTATGGTCATCTGATTAAAATTATGTTCTAGATTTAGGTAGGTTTGATATGTTGTCTGTATTTGATTAAAGTGGTCTTCCATGAGGTATTTGCCTTTGTTAGGCATATTAGGTTCTTGATATGTTGTTTGGACTAGAGCCAAAGGATTGCTAAAATAACCCTATTGATCATAAATTATGTTGTGGGGCATTCTTACTAGGCTTGGTAAATTCTCATGGGAGAAGTTTGTTGGAAACTTGGCCCCTAACTCTATGGAGCTAACCAAAATATCATATTTTTTCTCTAATAAATGATGCTCAAACAAAAATGGATCATATGTGGAAGGCATATTAGTATAGCATGACTATTGAATAATTGTTTCATCCGTTATGGGTATTGTAGCTAGGTATTGTGTAGTTTGTTATTAGTCTTGTTCTTAATAAGGTTGTGTATTAAATAAATAGTTAGCTAATAGATCTTGGCTTTGTGCCCCTAATTGAGTATTAAAAGAGGAATAAGGATCAATCTCATAAGAAATATTATCTATGTAAGGGTCTTGCACCATTCTTCCTATGTAACCACATTATTAATCCCTAAATTATACATGAGTCCACTAGGAGTGTAGGAATACATCTTGAGATCCATATTAAATGCTTTGTGGTAGAAAGGGAAGAGAGTTATACAAAATCTAAAAGGATAATGTCTAAAAAAATGATGTTCAATCTTGGTCTAGATTTGTCAAAAGGATCAAAAGGTTTATGCAAATATTTGTGATAACACAAGCTAACGTTAAGTGTCTAATGTTACCCATCTTACACAAAAAGATTAATTAAATAAACAAAAAATCAAAATGCCAGAATCTCAAGTTGAAGTGTTTCAAATGAGTCTAATCTAGGAAAATTAAAATTTGATAGGTCTTTTTCCCAAATGCAACATCAAAACTAAGCTCAAACAAGGCAAATGATAGGACTCTTTTCCAAATGATGTCAAAATCTAGACTTTGAAATAGATGAAATTTTTAATCTAATGGATTTGAAACACTTCTAAAAAACACTAGGCATTTGATTATTGGACATGGACTCGATAAAATAGGTATAAGGTATGAAACAAAATCACTTTAGAGATAGCTTATTTTTATCAAAAATAATGGTATAAAAATTGGTTCTTTTGATGAATAAACTAGACAAAAAGTGAACAATGTAACTGTACTAGACAAAGGTTCATAAAGGTGTACTCAGATTAGTTTGAAAATGTAGGAATAAATTTTAACTCTATGCAAGAGGGCTTCTGAAATAATTTTTGAAATGTTTTGGACAACGTAACAGTGCTATACTACCCAAAAGATGTAACAAAATGCTTATTTCAAAAACTCTCTAATGCAAATATAATTTCTTACAAATTTGACATCATAACACTCCCTTTTTTGACTCAAAATTTTGTGGTTCATAGACTCTAAGTGCAAGTGTTTAGAAAAAAATGAGTTAAGTGGTGATAATGATCATGAGTCTTAAGAGACCTTCAACCCAAATTGGGAATTGAAGGACTTAAATAGCTTTTTAAAAGGTCTAGATTCAATTAGGCAACATAACTATGCCAAAGTGGATGATATGACTCCAAGTTTTGATGAATTTTGAATAAGGCAAATTGATCATTTCACATGGGCAGTATAATACCTCTTTGTTCAAAGGAAAATGAGGATCATGTGTTTTGGTTTGTATCATTTGTCTACACCAAGTTTTGACTCTAAACTAGACTTTAATCTAGGATAGAACAAACTAAATAATCTCTCTTAGATCTTAAACTGATAATGTTGCTTAGTATTGTTAAAATATATCAATATACATCATTTGAAAGGATTTTAAGTGTTCATCCAACACTAAATGTGCATTATATAGTAGGGTTTTTATACCCCCCTTCTCTCAAATGATTGTATTGCGACATGGACCTTGAGGTGTAATTTATACCAATAATACTTCCATAGCAAGTGGGGATTTATCTAAGATCTATAAGTTTCTAAACATTCTATGGGAATCAATTATACAATGACTTTCACATCAAACAATGCAAAATAAAAACATGGATTTTGGGTCTATATCACTTGGCTTGTTACAAAAAGGTTTAGTCCTTTTTTTAACCACTAGATCCTATTGTTCACTCGATGTAGTGTGATGTACAAAGTGCAACTACATCCCATGTGTAACTCCAATATAGAACCAAATGAAGTCAATGCTGGGAGATGAAACCCTAAGTCAAATCTTCCCTAAAGAACTCACGAGAGGTATTGACATCCCCCTCATAAGTAAAGGTTACATGAAATAAAGAAAGCATAAAATCGAAAGACTTTAGGGTCATTGTCAAGTTCACCCAATACTTTTGTGAGTTTTTGGGGAGTGCTTTAGATGATGTTCTTTCTATGCGTTAGAATAGGAAATTTGTAAATAAGGAATGCACTTTTGATTCCAAGGGTTCCGTAAAGAGGACAAATGGAAGAGTATACACAAAACATCCTTGTATTTTGCAAAAATAAAGTGCTAATTGAAACAATGAAAACAAAATTGGCAAGTGTGTTCAATTTTAATCCCAAATGAAAGATTTGGTGGTGTTCATTTAACCCCTTGGTCTTAAAATTGTAAACTATGAAAAATAATGCTAAAAACTTACTTAATCATCTAAATTCTATATTAAGCACCAAAATAATGTTATAAGTTCATTTTAAAGCATGCAAAACATGATTTAAACACATTTTAACGATTTTCCAAGTTGGTCCTACAAGAAAAATGCTAGCAACTAGTTTAGCTTTAAATAATTTTTAAAGATGAAACAATCAACTTAGGAAAATCAGCTCTCAAATTGACACAATGGTACAATACCACTACTTGACAGAGCAATCCCACTACTTACAGGACAATCCCATAACTTTAAGAGTTGTGGTATTATAACTAACTACTAACCGTTTAGTCACAATACCGTGACTCTGAATTATAATCTTGCTACTTGAAGGACAATCCCACAACTTTAAAATTTGTGGTATTATAAACCACAAGTAGTTTGGTCACAACAATATTACTTAGTTTGATGATCCAGCTAGTAGCAAGACAATCCTGCCACTTTAAAAGTTATGGTATTGTCACTTAACTGCTAATGGTTAGACAATACCATGACTCGATTAAGCAACCCCACGAGTCATAGATCAATCCCAAAACTTATAAAGTAGTGGTATTATTAACCTTGCATAAAAACACAAAGTTATTATAAAATAAAAATATCTAAGCATAATACCATGAGTCTGAATAACAATACCATGAGTTGTAGGAAAATCTCATGATTGTGTCCAATCAAACTCACCACTTACAGAAAACATGTTTTACTTAATTTTTTCACTCTTTTAAGCCTCCCACTCCAAGATTCTACATAATAAAGGTTATTGAGTTTCTTAAGGGAGTATTGTGATCAATTTTGTAAATTTATTAAGGTCCCACTAGGTGTGTCATTATGTGAATTAGGAATTTCACTTAGAAGGGGATATTAGTATTGTGTTAGTGAATGAAATCAAATTAAAAACACACTAAACTAACACCTTCATGCCTAGTTACTAAAGTGAGCTTAATAACAAAAACAAATTACAAACACAACTAAAAAATTAAGGAAAAACAAGAATACTTCACCTTCCTTGGATGCTCCAAATGCTTTTTTAGTAGTGGCCTACTCGGTTTGTGCTCACGAAGTCTGTTGCAATGAATCTTAACTATCTTACACCTCTTCTTGGAAGCTTTGGCTTTCAATTTTATTATATTGGAATAAATTTGTCATGGTAACACTAATTTCAATATCTTTTGGAATCATTTTTGCATTATAACTTTCCATTATCGAGAATTTTTTTTTTCATGTGACAATTCCTCTTATTTATAGATTTTTGAGATTGATTAGAATCAACCTAAACCATCCATCTCTAGATTGAGATGTGTGGCTAAGGATTAATTCAATTTTTTAATTAAAATTAATAAATAGGCTCATCAATATTTGGTATAGATAAAAATTAAGATGCATGGAGGGCTTTAGTGAGGCATGAGAGGCATGAATCCTGATATTTATGGCATTTATGGCCTAGGGAAGTCTTCCCAAGAAATGAGGCCACCTGATGATGTAGATATTCAATATTCATTTCTAAAAACAAGTATTCAAAAGTTTCCATGGAATTCTTAATTAGGCCTTGATTTGGATTAATTAGCTCTAAGCATGATTAAGCACTTTGGGTACAAATTACTCAAATTGATCAAAATAACTTGTTATTGGTCTAAAATTTGACTGGATTAGAATTGGAAGTCAATGTTAGATGCATTAGATCCATTATCCCATTTAGGATGTTATCAATATAAAATAAAAAAGACACATGTCTTGTGCAAGATATTTGATAGGAAAGAGAATCCAAAGCACCCAGGTGTAAAATTAGCATTTTGACTCAGAATGATCTGATCAAAGTTAGTTGACCCATAAATTATAATTCCCCATTTAGGGATACCCTAGCCAAAATCAGTACTTGACTATATCAAGTTCAAATCTTTTTATGCGCTTTAGTGTTTTTAGGCCAAATTATGCATTTTAGGTGGAAATTGGTCAAAAGCCTAGTTGAAGGTTATTGGTGGCTATATTTAGGTGTCTACAATGACAACTATAGTAGCCCATATTATCCATACCTCTTATTGACCAACTTCTCTTTATTCTACAATCTCTCACTCTATGACCAAAATTATTACATGCAAAGCAATGACCATGAAATTAAATTCCATACCTTATAGCATTTGATTGTCTAATAGATATTTTTATGTTTCCCTTCATGTTTTCATTAAGATGATCTACATTCTTCTCATCCTTCTTGACTGAAGTTATCTCTTTACCTTTCTCAACCTTGCTCATTTTATTTATGATCTACTCATACACAATATTCAAAGTATTCAACTCAGTCTTCAATTTGGAACATTCTTCCTCTTTTAAACTCATATTTGTCTTTGTATCCTTAGTTGACTCTTGAGATTTATGATGATATTTCTATATTCTTTGACCACTTCAACCATTTATTCAAGATTAGTTTTAAGATGACTCATCTCTCCTTCATGTTCCATAAGGTAATTTGCCTAATATTTAAGATTATTAATGATCATATCATGTTCATCACCCTTGGAATTGTACACACCTAAAAGTGGCCTCCAATCATGATTCAGACCAATTGCTAACAAATATCACATTTTGGCCTAAAAACACTGAAAAATGCTAATGATTTAAATCTATAATATACAAGTTCCAATTTTGGCCAGTGTATCCCTAAATAGGGCAATGCATTTTATGAGATAGCTAACATTGATAAAATAATTTTGAGTCAAAATGACATTTTTACACCTGGGTGCTTTGGATTGCTCTTTTCTACTAAATTTCTTGCATGAAACATGTGCTCCTATTATTTTGTGTTGGAAACATCCTAAATGGGATAATATATCCAATTCATCTAACATCACCTTCCAATTTCAATCCAATCAAATTTTGAGCCAATAATATGACATTTGACTAATTTGATTAATTTGAGCACCAATTCCAAGATTTGTACCAAAATTGATAAATCATGTTTAAGACTAATTAATTTGAATCAAGAAATCAAGTTAATTTTCCATGAAACTTGTTGGATATTTCATCAATCAAAATTGGTTTCTAATAACTACAACTATAGACACTTAAAAATAGCACACAATAGCTTTTGATGTCAAACTACCTTTTGACCCTCGTTTAACCTCATGTCTAGTGGACCACCTAATCAATTAGAATCACTTGACCCTATCAAAACATTAAATTAACACATTTTACTAAACTAACCATTTTTAACTTCTTTTAAACTATTTTCTTCTAACCCCTCGACTGTCGATGGTTGGCCTGACTGTTGACAGTCAGGTCTCCTAGCCTGATTTAAAGTTTTAAATCATTGACAACTTTGTGTGAGATAAGCATCTCCCTAAATGAAAACTTAATTTTAAAACTTTATTTAAAACATCATAAATTGTAAAATTTATCCCCCTATAAAATTAGTAACTTCCTCCACCCTAATTAGTAACTTCATCCTACAAAAGGAGAAGAGGATGAAGTGAAGGGGATATAGAATCCAAAATCTTACATCCAAGCTCTCTTGCATATAGGTACCCAAAATATTTTAGCAAGCAATAAATATCACTTGAGACCTAAAAATATGATGAAATCACTTTCAAAAACCAAAGTACTATCACTCTAGCCAAATCTCTTTAGCATTCCACCATCAAAATTTAGGTATCTTTCACTTATTTTCATTGATTTATATTATTTCTAACCTCCCTACCTTATCATACCCATCAGTATCTTATTTCCACTCCTCAACCCCATAACAGACCTTTATTTATCCAAAAACCTAATCTACACATTTTATTCTGATTATTTTTAGATTTACACAGGTGACTATCGATGGTTATCACAACTATAAATGGTCACCTCAACCATCAATGGTTACCCAACTATTGATAGTTAACGTAAATCACCTATAGTTCACCTAATTATTGATGGTTACTGTGGCATTAAAACATATCAAGCTATTCTCAACCCTGTAACCCTAATTAAACCCAACTTTTTCTATTTTTACTTGATCATAGTACCTTTTTTAATTTTATGAACTAGACCTTGACCATTTTAGCACAAATATTGACCCAATTTTGCTATTTTAGTTATTTTATTTGAACAAGAATTCACTTTCTCTTCCTTGAATGTATTTACTTTCATAATATTGAATGTAATTATCCTTTCTCTTCATTTATATCAACTTAATTTTTATAAGAGTAGATTGACAACCTCCTAACAAGTAATATGCTTCTTGGATCTAGCTCATGCTAGGAAGTCCACTCAACCATCCATATAACAACTCCCATTTATAGTGTCTTTATTATCTATAGGTTATTCCTTCTAAGCCAAAGAGGAGTTCCCATTGTCATTTGGATTCACACATTACTAGGTATTCTTCTATACACCCTATTACTAGTTTCACTACTTACTTTCAAAATTAAGAAATGAGTAAAATTAACTAAAACATTTTGGCATGCTCGATAGGAAACATTTTCATTTTTCTTCCTTTATTGGTTACTCATTAAATGAAATCTAAAAATTTCTTTTTTGGCATAAAATAAACCTCTTGCATACATTGATTTCCTTCTTGTCTTAGTTCATCTAGTAACTTAGGAGGCAAAGTAATTAATCATAGCTTTTACACTTGATATCACACACCACACTGAACCACAAAATAATTAACACATCAAAACATACCTAAGACAAGGCCTAACTAATATTTCATCACCTAGCGGTAACCTTACCCCTTTCTAGCTCCCCTACTTGGATTTCACCACCAAGGGGAGAACCAACTCAACTCTCTAGTTGAGTATAAACTCTAAACTTGGTATATTTTGGCTAAGCACCCGATAATCTTATTGGTATGGGACCATGAAGTGAGGGGGTAGGCCCCAATACCAATCCATGTACTGAAGTTCAACATAGATTTCTCTTGAGAACCTAAACAACCTTAAATGAACCTTAGATTGCCTCTTTAATACCTGATCTATGAGCCAAATTCCTTCTTCACACTTTCTAAGGCATAAACCAAAAGTGATCTAAAAGGAATCCTAGGTTTTAATGCACTTTTAGTGTATGCATTGTTTACCTTAAATTATTTTATTTTGATTGTTCTTTGTTTGAGGTGTGAGTTTCATCATATTATTTTATCACATGGTCTTTACTAGAAAACAACTGAGAAACCAAACCATTCAACCACCACCTTCTTATTCTTCCTCCATGGAATATAATTCTAATGATGAGGGTTCACATCATTCTTCTCCCCCTCTTATTAGGATCTAGATTATTTTGAGGGTGATGCAAACTTTGTTTCCTTCCTTGATAATAATTTGGTGGCCCTTCAACATTATCTTAACAAACTACCTCACCATACCTCCATTGTTTTGATTCCTCATACGAACCATCCTTATAGTATGACTACCCACCTTATGGTAGGTACCACCTTAACCTAACCCTTGTTTACTCAATCCTCTTCTTCTTCCAACAGCCCATCTATTACCACTAACCAAACCCAATCCAACATTCCAACCTCTAACCAAACACCTCCTGCCACACCCCACACTTCACATATAGGTTCAAATTTACTTTTAATTACCTATACTCCACCTACTATGGGGTTATCTTCTACCCCTACATCCACCCTTCCCTTTATTACAACCAATCCACCAAATTTCGCCCCATTTCAAAACTTGGTTCTCTTTATCCCTCAAACACTTCCACCCATTAGTACCAGAGTTACCACCTAACCTAAACTTACTCAACCTCAACCCACTACCTCAACCCTACCTTTAAGCCAACCCACATCTATCCCCCAACAAGTACCCATGACAACCTATCAATATGTCCCTAACCCATAGGGATATATAATACCTTCCATCTAACCATTTATGCCAATCAATCCTTATGCAGAACTATCTCGACCTATTGTCACCAATTACCAATATGTGGCTTCTTCATCACCTTCTACCATCTATACGTACATAACTACCACCCAACCTCATTAAAACGTGCCCCTTAATTATGAAGCTTCCCAAACCCAACCAAATTTAATAATGTTAATGGATAAAATGACCAACTTGGAGTCATCCATCTCTGGGTCACATAACCTTTTATCATATGATCAAATTTGTAATGAACCCATCCATCTATTTGTGCCCATTCATTCTTATCCTCTTCAATGGTAATTTCCCAAGTTTTCCAAATTTCAAGGAAAGGAGGACCCCCAAAAACATCTGAGGGCATTCCATCATTCTTATTATTTAATCACATATGATGATGCTTTCCTTCTTCAAACCTTCCCCATGTCCTTATCTAGACCCACCCTTGATTGGTATAGTGCTCTTCCCATGCATTTTATCTTTTCTTTCTCCAAATTAGCTCAAATCATTTTAGACCATTTCTTAGTAAATATATCTAATTTTTTTTCTATTACTAACCTCTGTTATATTAAGCAATTTGATGATGATTCAATTGTTGATTTTGTTACTAGATGGAGAGGTCTCATCAACCAAATTTATTTTTCCTTACCCCAACATGAATTTATTGAACTCTTATTTCAGGGTTGTGCCAAACATATAACCCCCACTCTTCAATTTTAAGCATTTAGAACCTTTGATGAGGCATTCACCATGGCATGTAAACTAGAAAATCAAGCCATTGATGAAGGGAAATTTAAAGTATGGAATAAAAATAATAGCTTTAAAGCAAATGGCCCTTCACCAAAACCACTAACCAATCCAATACCAAAGTAAAAGCATTTGTAAAATCAGTTGTTCTAAATACCACTCCACATCCAACTATCAACCAACCCCCTCAAACCAATTCTTCTAACCCTCCCTATCAACAAAATGAAAACTAAAACTAAGCTACTCCAAAACAATATACTCACATTGGAGAATTTTATGCATTAGTTTTGGATAAATTGCTCAAATACAACCTCATCCAACTCCCACCAATTAAACCACCCTAAAAATTTAATTCGTCTCACCCCATACCTAGGTGGTACAATGAGAATTACCATTGTGCCTTTCATCAAGTCGTAGGACATGACATTAATAGATGTAATAGCTTCAAAAAAAATTTCCAAAATTTGATTGATATTAGATAACTTGTGTTTGATAATGAAAATGCACCTCCAAATCAGTCTCTTGACATTTTACTCAAGCATTTTCCTAATCATACTCCTTCTACCCAACACTATGATAACCAACCCAAATCATATCACTCTCATGAGGCACATACAATCAATATTATTAATAATGAGCCCATTTTTAAAGAGACCATTAATTCAATCACCCAAATGGAAATAGAGAAATCACCCCCTATTTATTCAAATACCCAAATAGAATTAATGACCCATTTTTCTTCACTTGATGATACTTTAGCTTTATTTGTCTCTCCTTTGATGGAAACACCAAAGGGGACAACGTCTGTTATAACCATTTCTTCTTCCACTTCACCCACTCAAGTGGTATAAATATCCTCCATTTCTTTGAACACCCAAATAACAAAAGCAACTCTATCTATTCCTTCACTTCAGGACACCATACCTACCATCCTTATCATTTAACTATCCATTTCCTCTTCAAAAACCATCCCACAAGAGGAGATTACCTCATCTACCCAACTACCAATTTTGGAACCATCCCTCAAAATTAAAGAAACTTTTCCCTCTTCTCCATCTAAGGGCTTAAGATTTAAAACCCATTACCAAGGAACTAAGCCAATTTACAAGCCCTTTTTTAGGCTTGTCCAAAGTTTAGAGTTCACTTCTCAACCTAACTTTAATAAAACCACCTTTTGGCATCAAATTGGAATTCCTTACCAAAGCAAATCTAAACCCCCAAATTCACTTGAATCCACCTTTAAACCCATTACCTCTTCACCAAATACATCTTCCAAAACCATAAGTGAACCATCCCAACCACTTCAATCTAAAATTTCTAAATCACTTTACACGTCTCTCACCAAACTGATCAAGAACCTAGGAATTCTTCCCACACCTAGTCATGCTCATCCCCCTTTGAGGTTGGACTTAACCCCATCTAGCCCACCAAATAAAAATCCAACTAAACTAATTAATAAGGAAGAGTTACCCAAACCTCCACCTTAAACTAGACCCATACCACCTCCTTCCCACTTACCTTCTATTCTAAGACCCCATCTTTTTACCATCTCGACTACCTATTCTTCTTTAAAGAAACCATCCCCTTTTCTCCATCTATACCCATGAAACCATCTAGTTCTCCATCATTTTTAACCAACCTATCTACCTCTAATTTCCCACCTATAACTAAACCTTCCTCATCCAAGTCTCTCATATCCAAATCTCTAGCCCTCAAACCAATTGTAACCAAGAAACCCAACCAAAACCACCAACTAAAACCATTCCTCCAATCACAACTTCCATAATAAAACCTATGCCTAAGAAGGTTCCCACTTATAAAACCAAAAATCCATCACCTCCAACACCTTTACTTGAATCTTATTCAACCAGTTTACAAAGGTTGTTGTAAACCTCTTCCATTAGCTTACCTCCAATCAAGCCTTTTAACCCTTCATGTTCTAAACCATCATGGTTTAATGACAATTTGATCTGCCTTTACCATAAGACCCTTGGACATGACATAGAGAACTATAAATCTCTCCAAGCACTCATTCATAGCCTATATGATGAGGATGATCTGTTATCAAATGAACCCTTATTACCCCCATTACCAATCTTACCATCCACCAAACCTACCAAACCTTTTCCTACTCTCCCACTCCTACCTAAGGATGAGAGGGAGGAATTGAAGCAACCACCAAACCCAACAAACCCCTATATACACACTATTCATGTGGTTACATGATACAAATCCCAATAGAAAGATAAGGGAAAAAAGAAGGCATCCATTCCATAGACTTACCCTTCCACCCTCAACCTTTCAACCAAAACCAAACACCTACAACTTTACCCTATACCACCACCAAAGCCCAAAGTATCCATTCTGGGACCCTCTACCTCTAACCCATATGAATCCCTCTAGCGTATTATGTTAAAACAACTTCACCAAATATTAGTGAAAGTGATCCTTAATGAACTAATCAACACCTTGCCCCACCATCATCAGGTATTAATCAAGGCTTTACACTCTATATAGGTTCAACGAGATGATCCTCAACCTCTTGCACCCTTGGTTAGATCCCTCTAGATTTCTACCCTCATCACCTTTTACGAATTTAAAATACCTTCCACTCATCCTGAATATTTTGATCCTCCCCTCTTCATCACTACATACATAAATCAAACCCATGTCAAGTGGGTAATTATTGATGGAGGAGCTAACATCAACATTATCTCCTCTTATGCATATGACCAACTTTAGCTACCCAAAAACATCATGTTAAAAAGTATAGCAGTCTTTTGCTCCTTTAATGATACCATGGCCACTACCCTAGGGACTATTATCCTCCATATCCACTTGGGGCCTTATACCATTCTTGAACTATTCTACATTATAGAGGGAAAGTTTTAATATAATGTGTTACTCAGATGCCCTTGGATCCATGCTATGAGTTGATGAGTTTCATCCCTTCCAACTTACACCAATGTGTCAAATTTGAGCATCAGGGATAAGTTGTTACCATCAAAGCTGACCCTAGTCCCTTTGCCTCTTTTAATATGACATACAAACCAAATGATGTCCTTATACCTCCTTCATCTACCTCATAATTAAATTCTAACAAACTAACCCCACCAACCAAAACCATCAACACTTCTACTCATAATGATAATGAGGCATCAACTAGCTCAACCATCCCTTCATCCTAAATTATGGTTGAGGACCCTTTATAATCCACATTTCAATGTCTCTTTCTTTTGGAATATTGACTTCTAGCCTTACAGGCTTTCCCTACTCTGTAAGAATATGGGAACTTCAAATATGATCCCTCTTACAATCCCAAAATCAAAACCATTATCTCTTTTGGGCTCCCCAAAAATCAAACCAATTTTGTCTATGGGGGACATGATCAACCACTTCTCACCCACACCACTACCTGATTCATCTAACCATTCACCATCAATTTATCCTATCTGGACAAACCAACCTTTACCAAATCTTACCTTTATCAATGTATTAGGAAGGGGTTTAGTCTTGGCCTCTATGAATAGGGACCTCATGAGTTACCCATAATCAAAACTCAAGATTTCTTTAGCTTTGGGTTTGTACCACTAGAAGAACCCACATCACCAAAACCCATTTCCATTATCAATGAATAACTTTTGTCCTCACCAACCCCATCTCCCTCTAAACTTGAGGACTTTAATATCATCCCATCTAACTTTTTTTTTATCAATATTGTTAGTTTAGGCCCCTTGATGCATCAAAATGATGGCTGAACTAATACACTTCCTCTCATCCATCTTAAAATGATTGAATGTGATTATCCTACCATCAACACCATCCAACATCAAGATGATGATTCCATTCTCACCTACCTTGGTATGAGGGATTCCTCTATTCATAAATCTCTCCCTCTTGAGAATCAAACCATGATGAATGAATCCACTATTGATTTCAACCTAGGTACTCAAGATAACCCCAATATTATCAAATTTAACCAATCTTTAAATTTCATCGAGTAACAAGATTACCCTTCTTTTCTTTAAGACTACAACATAGAGTTTATCTATTCCTACTAGGATATGCCCAAAATTTACCCTTCTATTACCATCCACAACATTGTTACTCATTCTGAGGCTAAGCCAATTTGATAAAAGCTTCATAGAATGCATCCTCACATAGCCCTTCTTATCAAAGAAGAGCTTCAGTGCCTCTTATCTATAAAATTCATACAACCCATAAAATATCCATAATGGGTTTCTAACATCATTCCCATCACCAAGCTAATAGGGGGACTTTTCCTCTACATCAAATTCTGTGACCTCAACCTCACTTGCCCAAAAGATGAATTTTCTTTGATGAACATCGACCAACTTTTTGATCTTACAATTGGACATGAAGTGTTGTCTCTCATAGATGGTTCCTAAGATATAATCAGATCTTGATTTCCCCCAAAGATCAGCATAAAACCTCCTTTATCACCCCATGGGGAACCTTCTACTATAGATTCTTACTTTTTGGACTCAAGAATGTTGGAGCAAACTATCAATAGGCCATGACTTATATCTTTCATGATCTCATCCACAAAATCATAGAGGACTATGTGGATGACCTCCTTGAGAAATCCAAACACCACAAGGATCACCTAACTATTTTCACCATCATCTTCAACCAACTAATCCATTATCATATTAGGGTCAAACCCAAGAAGTGTATTTTTGAAGTCCTATCATAAAAGGTTATGAGTTTCATCATCTGTCTGTTGATTTGAAATAAACCCTAGCAAATTCAAAACAATCTTGGAGATGCCTCCTCCCACCAACCTTACACAACTTAACAACCTATAAGGAAAACTTTAATCAATCCACCACTTCATTTCCCAGTTATTAGATAAATGTCAGCCTTTCCATCACCTCTTAAAGAAAGATATCTCTTTTAAGTGGACCAAGGAATTTCAACAAGCCTTCAATTTGATCAAGTGTATCTTCTCTCTCCCCCTATCCTCATCCCTCTTAGGGAATATTATCCATTTTACCTATATATATCCACCACTGACCATTCCCTAGGGGTAATGCTCACTCATCATGATGAGTAGAATAAAGATCAAGTCATCTATTACATTAGTCATACCCTCATTGAATATGAAACTTGGTATACCCATTCTAAAAACTCTGCCTCACCTTAGTTTTTGTGGCCTCCAAAATACGTCACTATCTTTTTAATCATAAAACATATGTCATCACTAACACTAACCCCTTCAAGTATGCACACTCTAAGTCATACCAAAACTAACATATAGCTAAGTGGATCATGCTCCTAGCTGAGTTTGATCTTGAATTCCTTCCACAAAATTCCATTAAAGGATAGGTCATCATTGACCATTTGGCTGAGGCTCCTCTACCAAACAATAAACCTCTTCCTCTCACCTTCCTCAATGAGTTTATTACAACTCTTTCTTAGGAAGAATCCGCCTACCAAATGACCATGTTTTTTTATGGTTCTAAATGCCAAAATGGGGGATACCAAAGTTATTCTCATTCCCTTTAATGGTGAAACTCTTCCCCTTTCCTTTAAACTTGAATTTAAATTCACCAATAAAATAGCTCAATACAATCCCTAATCATAGGTCTTCAAACTTCCCTAGCCTTAAGATTCAAAACTATCAATGTCTTTGGTGACTCCCAACTAGTCATCAATCAGATTAATGGATCTTATCATTGTAAAAATGATGTACTCTTAAAGTAAAAACAACTCATGGACATACTCTTAGGACCATTTGATCATTATCCTATCCATTTAGTTCATTGATCTACCAAAAATTTCATAGACATGATGGTATCCCTTGCTTCCCAAATCCCATCTTAACATGTTGAATCTAAACTATTTGTCACCATCTATCACTTTATCATACCTTCATATATGAGTTCTGATCTTCCTATCATTTTTAGTGTGGAGACACCTTCTTCCAACATTTGGTATGACCAAACTTTCAACTATCATAACCTTAGAATTATGCCTCCCAACCTTTCAAAGAATGACCAAAGAGTGTTTGTTCATAGTACCTCTCATTATATCATACTAGGGGAAATATTTTACAAATGTGGCCTAGATGACATCCTTCTCCATTGTCTCCATCATCATGAGGCCTCCCACACCATCAAGGAAACACATGATGGAGTTTGTGGGGGACACTTCAATGGCTTAGTTATTGTTAAACGTATCCTTTACCTTGGATACTATTGACCCACCATTAATCAAGACTATTGTGACTATGTAAAGAAGTGTATCAAATGTCAATAACATGATAATTTACATCAAGAAACTCCTCATGGCCTTCAAGTATCCATAGATTATTGGCCCTTCTCATAATAGGGTCTTGACCTTATTGTGGAAATCAATCCCCATTCTTTGTAATGACATCAATATATCATTACCACCACCAAATATTTCACCAAGTAAGTAGAGGCCATCCCTCTTATCTTAACCAAAGTCATAATAAATATTGAATTCATCAATCATCATATCATCTAATGCTTCGATGTTCCTCATAAGATCATCACTGATAAAGGAAAATAGTTATAAACTAGTAATTCCAAAGTCTTTGTGATGTTTTTAGCATCAATTTAAGCTTTTCCTTGCCTTATCATCCACAAACCAATGGATATGTGGAAGCCTCTAAGAAAACTCTCATCAAAATTCTCACCAAAGTAGCAAGTTCTTTGATTTAATATTGATATTTACATATCCCTTTCACATTATGTACTTATTACACTAGTATTTAGACCTTTATGGGTGCTAGCCCTTTCTCTCTCATCTTTGGAGCTGAGGTAGTCTTACCTATCAAATTCCAAATTCCCTCTCTTCATATACCATTACAAGAAATCCTTGCTAAAAAAACTACCATTAAGAATGCCTCACACATCTTGAACTATTGGATGTACATCACCTTGGAGACCTTAATCATCTTTGTGTCTATCAAGAATGAATCAAGAACTCATATAACATACATCTAAAAGTGTGAGAGTTTAACATTAGAGACCTCATCCTTAAGGAAAAACATGTAACTAATATGAAGAAAATAAAAAAGGGTAAATTTGATTTCAATTAGCTTAGACCCTACATCATAACCAATAATTATGGATTAGGGGATTATCATTTGTTCTCTCTCAAAGTCAAAATAAAACCTAAGCCTCTCAACGCTTCACATTTGTGTCCTTTCTATTGTTAAAACAAGGATCAAACTCACCTTTGTTAATCATGAAATATACTGAGAGGGGGGGGGGGGGTGAATCATTATATTATATATCTTTTATTTAATCTGATTTCTTTTCTTTAACCACTCAATCATACATTCAAGATATGCAATAAAACTAAAATAATAATTTTTACCACACGAGAGAGAGAGAGAGAGAGAGAGAGAGAGAGAGAGAGAGAGAGAGAGAGAGAGAGAGACAGAGAGAGAGAGAGAGAGAGAGAGAGAGAGAGAGAGAGAGAGAGAGAGAGAGAGAGAGAGAGAGAGAGAGAGAGATATTTACGTGGAAACTCAAAGTGGTAAAAACCACATAGAACAATCTCAAGTATATGAATGAGCACCAACTCAAAATACAAAGCTCACAAGCACCAACTTGAAGGAGTACCAACCCCTTTCCCAAGTACCAACACAACAACTATTTTTTAGCACAAACCCACAGGACCACCAACCCCTCTTATGTATAAAACACAACTATATCTCAATGTTTCTTACTCAACAAATGATAGAACTCTACAATATCTCTTGATTTTCTCTCTTCAAAAACAAATATGAACCATGCACTCTCTTTCATATTACAAATGGCTTCTCAAGCCTTTATTTATATCTTTTTAAATGACCTTTGGCCTTCACCCTTTGTGACCCTTCAATCCTCATGGAAAATGGCACCAAACTTGCATGACCCTTTGTATCCTTACATTTGAAAATTCATATGGTGACCCTTCATAATAAAAATCATCCTTTCCTCTTTTTTCCTTATCTTGGTGACTTTTTGTATTCCTCAAAGTGTCCCTTCATGTAAAAATGTGCCATACCTCTTTTGTCTTCACATGGTGACTCTTATAATTCCTCAAGGTGACTCTTCATGAGAAAATGCGTCCCATTCCTCTTTTGTCTTTTACCCCATGACTCTTTGATTTCTCCATGGGCCCTCTTTTGACTTATATGCAACCAAAAATATATTCATTAATATTAACACACATTAGCCAAGATATGAATATTAAAAAACCCATTAAATATAATGGGGCCTTTATCACCAATAATGCTAGACCTTTGACATCAATGACAATATTTCCAACAATCTCCCCCTTTGTCATTGATGGAAACCTCAAACTGAAACTGCCATATCCTAAAACCTACACATATTGCCATCTAAAAAATATACATTAACTCCCCCTTATTATAACAACCTATATCTATTCCCTATACCTATTTTTGCACCTATTTCTGTACCTATTATTCTCCCCCTTTGACATCAATGGAAAAGGGCCTACCTAGAGCTAACACTTAGCTCCCCCTCAACTGATGTTGAACCTCAATGGAAATAAGTAAAATAAATTACTTCCAACTTCTCTCATAGATACTCAAATATGTATTTTGGTAGTGCCTTTGTGAAAATATCTACAATCTACTTTGTACTACTGATATATTCCATTTTAACCTATTGATCTACAACCTGCTCTCTCAAGAAGTGATATCTAATGGGAATATGTTTTGTTCTTGAATGAATCACTAGATTCTTAAAAATATTTATATAACTTGTGTTATCACAAAAAATATAAATAGGTTCATCATACTTTACCTTGATATCTTCCAAAGTTTGCTTCATCCAAAGCACTTGAGTACAACACAATACTGCTACAATATATTTTGATTCAGCTGTAGAAAGTGATATTAAATTTTACTTCTTACTTAGCCATGATACTAAGCTATCACCAAGGAAAAAATATCCTCCACTTATACTCTTTCTGTCATCCAAGCACCCTACCCAATTTGAATCTGTATAAGCAACCAAAGTGAAATCTCTACCAGTGGGATACCATAATCTGTAATCCAATGTCCCCTTAATATATCTAAATATTCTCTTCACCAACTAAACATGACTACATTTTGGAGATGACTGATATCTTGAAACCATACATACTACATGCATGATTTCTACCCTCGATGTTGTCAAATATAAAAGACTACCAATCATAGATCTATACAAAGATTGATTTGTAATAGGTGAATCTTCATCTTTGCTCACATTATTTCCTATACACATTGATATGTCTACTGGTGCACAATCCTCAAATCCAAATTTATTCAACATTTCCTTGGCATATTTACTTTTAGACATGAAAATTCCTTTATTTGACTAAAATATTTGCAATCCTAAGAAAAATGACAATTCTCCAAGCATAGACATCTCAAATTCTTTTTGTATTCTATCAAAAAATTATTTTCTCATCTTTTCAATATTTACTCCAAAAATGATATTGTCAACATATACCAAAATAATCAATTGATGATCACCTTCTATTTTGATGTAGAGATTACTATCAGCAAATCTTCTCTTGAAACCTTGATCTTACAGTTACTTATCAAGTCTTACATACTAAGCTCTAAGAGCTTGTTTCAATCCATATAATGCTTTATTAAATCTACATACATGGTTACTAATATTTGAGAGAATAAATCCCTTAGACTACTCAATGTAGACTTCTTCAAGATTCCCATTCAAAAAGGTAGATTTGACATCCATCTGAAACACTTTAAATTTTTTAAACACTGCATATGTAAGAAAAATTCTAATAGCCTCTAACCTTGACACCGGTACAAAATTTTCTTAAAAATCTATTCCCTCAATCTAAGCATATTCTTTACATACTAATCTTGCTTTATTTTTGGTGACTTCTCCATTTGCATTCAAATTATTTCTATAAACCTATTTTTTTCCTATCACATTGTGATATTTTGTTCTAGGTAGTAATTCCCAAGTATCATTATTTTCTATTTTATTTAATTCTTCATCCATAGCCTTAACCCAATGCTTATCATGTCTAGCTTCTGAAAAAGTTCTAGGCTAAATTTTGGATAATAAAGAGAAATTAACTTGCTTAGATTCACTTACTATCATTCTTCTAGTGTGTATTCCTTAATTTATGTCTTTAATGATGTCACTTTCATTATGATTTATCTAAACATATTTGGATGGATTTTTGGAGCCCTTTTTCTCCTTTTCCTCATCTTCATCTGATTCTTCAAAACCTTCCTCTTCAATGATTTCAGGAATGTCTACTAGATCACTGATTCTTTATGTTCCATCTTCTTCTATCTTGACACTTGCACTTTCAATAAAATACTTGGTTCTTTTGTTATAACATTTATAAGATTTAATTTTTCAATAATAACCAAGAAATATACCTTCATCTACTTTGGATTCAAACTTACCAAGTTTTTCATCAATAATCTTTATGAAGCATCTGCTACTAAAAACTTTGAAATAATCAAGTGTTGTTAGTTTGTCTTTCCATAGCTCATAAAGAGTCTTGTCACTATTGAATCTCAATAATTATCTATTATAAATATGCACTTATGTATAAATTTATTCTCTCCAATATTTATCTGCTATCTTGGATTCATTTAGCATTGTCTTTGCCATCTCTTGAACTACTCTATTTTTCTGTTCAACTACTCCATTTTGCTATGGAGTTCTGGTTGCTGAATAATGTCTATTTATTCCATGATCTTCACAGAACTCAATAAATTAATTTGACATGAATTCTCCTCCTTGAACTGATCTTAGACACCTAATCTTCAAACTATTTTCATTCTCAACTAATGATTTGAATGCTTTGAAATGTCTAAAATCTTCTGATTTTTTCTTTAAAAACATTACCCAAGTCAAACGTGAAAAATCATCAATAAGTAACATGAAATATTTCTCACCTTAAGTACTTTGAGTTTTCATAGGTCCACATAGGTCAATGTGAACAAGCTCTAGCATCTGATTGGTCGAGTACCTGTTTGTTTTGAACCACCTTCTAACCTACTTCATATGTTGACAAGGTTCACAAAGCATGTTGGATGGATTTTTAATCTTTGGAAGATTTATGAGTGCTTTTTTTTGTTGATGTTGACAAGATTGTAAAAAATTATGTGCCCCATTCTCTTATTCCATAGCCAAATTTCTTCAATCTGACTCAAACAACATCTTTGACCTTTGATGTCTGATAACATATATAAGTTATTGCCTATTTTTTGAGCATCTACAACTAATACATCTAAATATTTTATTTTAATTTCATAGCCTTATACATAAAACATTAGTATGTACCCCTAATCACACATTTGACTTACACTCAAAAGATTATGCTTAAGACCTTCTACATATAAAACATTTTCATTTTTAGTTCTACCATTATCCAAAATTAGTGTACCTTTTCCAGCAATTCTGGCAGTAGTATTGTCTCCAAATTTCACTATGCCACCATTGATCTTCTTAAAGGTTATGAACTTAATCTTGTCTCCTATCATGTTCCTTGAACATCCACTATCATTGAACCATGATTTTCCTTCATTTATTGCATGCAAAGCTATCTGCACCAACATAAATTTTTTAGGTTGTTTCTTTTTCCAAGAACCTATCTAAACTTTCTTCTTAATGAATGGATCCTTAAAACTCTAGTCATTTTTGACTAACTCAAACACACTTCTATAGTACCAGGATATGTGTCTAAAGTTGTTGCACTTATAACATATTATGGCCTCTTCATGAAAGCCTAATAGAGGAGCAAAAGATTTGTGGATTTTGCTTGATTGTGCATGACTTTCCTTCTCCTTATTTTTGAAACTGTTAGCTCTTTTTTGACATTCTAATTTTTTATGACCATATCCATTACAATAAAAATAGTAACCATAAAAATAGGACCTATTTGTGTATCTCTAACCTGATTACCTTTTGCAGCTCTATTCCCTCTAGCCTTCTTTGTTTGAGATGTCCTCTGTATTCTTAACTTCTTCCCTTTTTATTTCTTCTTTTGTAATAACTTCAACATAGATCTTTCATTTTTTCTTATATGTGAAAGTAGTGACCTCCTCTTTCTCCTTTTTAAATCCAATATCTATCTTATCTGACATTGATCTTTCATTTTACAATATCTTATTCAGCATATTAGTGTTATTCTCAAATTTTGGATCATTGGCTACTCTATCATTGATTACTTTATTTGTTTTGTCAAGATCTTCTTATAAAAAAGAAATTTCAATAATATACCTTTCACATTCTTTACTTACTATTTTTAATTGTGCCATTAGATCCTCTTCATTCTTCCTAGCTTCTTCAAAGTGTGCTTGTAGATCTTCAATTATTTCCTTTGACTCCTTTTCATTTTTATTGATCTAGAGCTTTAATCTTCGATTCTTATTTTCAAGATATTTTAACTCTTTTAAATCACAAATGAGTTCTATTTCTAGATTCACTTCAGCTTCATCATGTTCTTCTTCTTAATCATCTATACTTTTGCTTGTAGAGGCATATTCATGTTTGGCCATGAATAGAATCTCTTCTTCTTCTGAGTCACTGAATCCACTACCTTTGATTGAGCTAGGATCTTTAGAATACAAAATATTTTTCTCGAATCTCTTCTTGAATTTGCCTTTGAAATTCTTCTTGTATGTATACTTTCCTTCTTCATTATTGTCATTACCCTTATTTGGGCATTTAGCTACAAAATGTCTAATCTTTCCATAATTAAAACATTTAAAAAGTAATTTTCCTTGATATTTACCTATCTCCTTTTTTGGCTTGCAAATGAATAGAGCTTCATTGTCATCTCTATCATTGCTAGAATTATCACTTGATTCTTGAATTTTAGCCTTCTCTTTCTTTGATGTCTTGAAAGTTGCTTCTCTCTTTGAAGGTTTATATTATTCAATCTGCATCTCATATGCCATAAGTATACCATGAATCTCATCCATCTTTAGCTTGGATAAATTATTCATCTCTTCAATTACTGAAACTTTTGCATCATATCTCAATGGTAGACATCTCAAAACATTTTAAACCACAGTTGACTCTTCTAATTTTTTTCCAAGACCTTGAATTTGATTGACTATTTAATTAACCCGCAAGAGATAACTTGCTATATTTTCTTCTTCTTCCATCTTCAAACTCTCAAACTATCTTCTGAAAGTCTAAATCTTAGCTTGCTAAACTTTTCCATCACTTTTGTAAATATTCTAAAGTTTTACCCAAGTTTCATGAGCAAACTTACATTGCATAACTTTAACAAATTTTGACTCACATAAACTACATAAAATAGTATTTAAATCTTTACCATTATTTTCACTTGCTTTCTTTTTTGTTAGAGTAGTTACAAGTGTCTATGAATCTTTATATTCCTCCACCACTACTTGCCATATGTCGAATCCAAGGGCCATCAAATAAGTATTCATCCTTATGCTCCAAAAAACATAATTTTTTCCATCAAACAAAGGTGCCTTATTTGTATAAAATCCTTCAGGTGATCTAGCCATCATGCTTTCTTGATCTTCCTTCAAGCTGTAAATTTTTTTCAAAAGGAACCTGCTCTAATACCAATTGTTAAGCATGAAATATATTAAGATGGGGGTGAATCAATATATTTTATATCTTTTATTTAATCTTATTTCTTTTCTTTAACCACTCAATCATACATTCAAGATATGCAATAAAACTAAAATAATATTTTACACCACACTAGAGAGAGAGAGAGAGAGAGAGAGAGAGACCATATTTTTATGTGGAAACCCAAAGTGGGAAAAACCATAGAGAACAATCTCAAGTATATGAATGAGCATCAACTCAAAATACAAAGTTTGCAAGCACCAGCCCCTTTGCCGAGCACCAACATATCAACTATTTGTGATCACTAACCCGCAAGAGCACCAACCCCTTATAAAATTCATGAGCACAAACCCACATGAGCACCAACCCCTCTTGTGTATAAAATAAAACTATCTCTCAATGGTGCTTACTCAATAAATGATATTAATCTACAATATATCCTACTTTTCTCTCTTTGAAAACAAATAAAAACCATGCACTCTCTTGAATATTGCAAATGGCTTCTCAAGCTTTTATTTATATCTTTTCAAATTACATTTGGCCTTCACCCTTTGTGACCCTTCAATCCTCATGGAAAATGGTGTTAAATTTGCATGACCCTTCATATCCTTGCATTTGAAAATTCATATGGTGACCTTTCATAAGCAAAATCATCCTTTCCTCTTTTGTCTTTATCTTGGTGACTTTTCATATTCCTCAAAGTTTCCCTTCATATAAAAATGCACCATACCTCTTTTGTCTTCACATGGTGACTCTTGGAATTCCTCAAGGTGACTCTTCATGACAAAATGTGTCCCATTCCTCTTTCACTTTTACCCCATGACTCTTTGAATTCTCCATGGGCCCTCTTTTGACTTATATGCAACCAAAAATATATTCATTAATATTAAATAAATATTAACACACATTAGCCAAGATATGAATATTAAAAACACCATTAAATGCAATGGGACCTTTATCACTAATAATGCTAGACCTTTGACATCAATGACAATATTTCCAACAACCTTTATGTCGAACTCAAGCTCATCCCTTAGTTTATGGATTTTTCACATCCTTTTACCTACTAATCCCTAATCCCCTAGGGAACAATTGATTACAACACTGAATTGTGTGATTATCTATCACATTTATAACCCTAATCCTAAATATGGGCATCATGGCTCTACCCATGGAATGGTTATCATGGATACTTTTCATCTCTAATCAAATGGAATCCCATGATCAATTATCTCTCAAACCACTTTTTGCATCTATCATTAACCTTATGTGCTAAAGTTCTACCTCCATAAAGGTAAATGTTTAAGCCTAAATAGATTTATCCATGTCTCATCTCACATTCAAAATCACTTAGCATTGTAGACTACTCCCTTGAAGGATAACTTCCCAATAATTAAAAGTTACTTAAAATAAAAGACTACTCCCTTAAAGGATAATTATAAAAATCTAATTATAGACCATTCCCTTGAAGGATGGCTAAGAGATAATCATTTTAAGCTTCCCAAATTAATCAACTTCACAAACTTATCAAAATAGCAAAAGCAACAAATAATCTTATGACAAAATCAAAGTAAGCTACAATCAGTTCTTGTATATGGCATTGGTATACTTCCCACATTGATTATTCTACATATCATATTAAGGCATGGAATTGTCTATTACAACTCTTTAGTCACCTATATAAGTGACAAGCTAACCATATACCTATCACCTCCATTCCCTTCACTCAATCTTTGAAATCAAGGGATTATGAGCTTACTTGATGCAAAGTGATTAAGACACCCTCTTTCTCAATCAAATCATGCTCTTGTGAATCATTCAATAGGTTTATGTTCACTAAGTCAATCCAATTATGGTTTCTGGTTGTTAGGTCCTTGCCAAATAAAACATCATGCCTTTTTCTTACCCTTTGTTCGTTAGTTCATGTGGTCATATGTCTCATGATTATTATCTTTTGATCACATGTAGTTTGTTATCTACACCTACTTTATATGTTTCCATTTTATTCCCATCACCTTATGAATCATGAACAAGACAAATATAAACCATATCCTACCCATAAGTAAAACATTAATAACCATAAATCATAAACAATCACAACATATCATTATAACATTATAACATCATAAGATCATCATCAAACATCATCGACATTATACCTATAATAAAATATCATCCTGTTTGTGAACTACATTGTCATGTTATTTTATAAATAATATCACATCCTTATCCTATCTATAAACGACATGGGCATAATCATCTCATAAACAACATCATCAAAAACCTATCTATCAAATATTCATGATCATGTGCAAAATAAACTAAATAACAACAAATAGCTTAATCACAAACATATTTTCAACCACATCATTATCGTCATCCATCATAGACATCATCAAATACCTAAACTAAAGAGTCAAAAATAACCATAAACATTCAACAACATCATTACATCATAATCATAATACATCAATACATCATCAATGCAACATCATGAACATAAAGACATAATCATCATGTCATATATCAACACAATCATCATTATAATCAAATGTAAATGATATAATCCATCATAATTAAAAAAAACATATCAAAAATGTCTCTCTCACTTATATACATCTCACATCATTAGCATTTAAGTTGGTATCAAAATCAAAATCATATATATAATCTCATCTATTATGCCCCTAGTACACCATTGCCATTAGCCCCATCTGCACCTACACCTAACTACCATCTAGTGTTGGCCTCCCTACCTATCCCACTATTGATTCCCACTATTCTAAAGTCACTATAGATGGACCCCCTGCTAAATTGGCCCTATACTATC
The DNA here is from genome assembly GCA_037957365.1 of Torreya grandis. NCBI lineage: Eukaryota > Viridiplantae > Streptophyta > Pinopsida > Cupressales > Taxaceae > Torreya > Torreya grandis. The sequence continues at coordinate 733,765 of JARHVA010006850.1, forward strand.
CATATCTCATCTCTAATGGCAACTACACTAGCACTATCACCTCATAATACCTTAGCTCCTCAATAGTGGTTAGGTACCATGTCCTCAAAACTATGTCAGGAGGTCCTCCTATTGCTATTGTGGCTACTCCTACCCTCTATCTCAATGAATCTCTCTCTTGAGTAACTAAATCCAAGGAGGTCCTCACCATATCATGCTCATTAGTTAAAGTGGCAACCTACCCCTCTAAGGTGATAATCTATGCCTATAACATGGCCACCTATCCTTGTAACTCGATAATCTGGGCCTGTGTTACTATTAGTGCTATTACCACCTGACCACCCTATATGGGTACCCCTATAAGTTCCACATCTATAGGTTGTTTCCCCTCATCACCCCATCCAAAGTTATCCACTATGTACCTATCTTAAAACCACACTACATAACCATCTATAATCCTTGCATTGTCAATGGCTGCTCTAGCCATCAACTCCTCATAATTTAGTATGACATCTTATGGTTATGGTTCTAGTATTAAAAACTTAGCCTCATCTGTCCTATATTAAGGAAAGTCAAAGGGGATTCCCTGCACTAGTCTAAACTATCTCAGAACTCGATCAAAGGGGATCAACTTAGTCTCCCCATCTCTCCTCTCATAAATCTATTATTATCTCTATAAGGATAATGTTTGGTACTTGTGCCTAGACCAAAAATGGCCAATCCACATATGGCCTCCATATCACATCCCCCACCACCAAACCCTCCAAAGCATCCCTGAACTAATCAATGTCTTTGATTCCTCCACCTACCCCTATCAGAGCATCAATATTCCTCCATCACATGAAGCTGACTAAAAAAACTACTTGAGTGAATCCATACCATGATACCCCCCATGATCTCAAAACCTAAATATGCTCATATGCCTAGCAATGAAGTATGAAAATGATGCTAATCCCATACCATATATGTGCTTGAAAGGCCTAAATCTCCATATAAATCTAGATTTGTAACACTAGGGCCTATCCAAACATAGTCATCCTGAGTGTAATGAAATTACTTCAACAATAAAGTAGAATAGCAGAAATAGATCCAAATATGACTATAATATATCTGAATGTATGATAATAGACAAGCCACTTCGAGGGGGAAACCTCCACAAGCTTTAATAAGAATAGAATTCATAATATGATGATAAATAATTACCCACTGCCTCCTATATATAGTCTATCTAGGCCATGGTTACTCCATAGGCTGACATACTAATCAAAATAAAGCATAGATAAATGTAATATAACATCAAAGAGGGATAAGTAAGCCACAAGTCATCTAATACTATCCTTATACATGTGATAGGTTAGGGGTGTAGCATTCCCTTCCCCTTCAAACCAATGTTGTCTACAATGTTGAACAACTCTGGATGTTGTTGCAAAAAATCTTCACCTTCCCAAGTTACATCTTCACTACTCTGGTTTTCCCACTTGATCAAATATTCCCTAATCTCTCTAGTTCTCAACCTCTTAGTATGTGTTTGGAGGATCTTCTCTGGTTCTAAAATGACTCATCCTTCTTCATCTAGTTCTAAGAGCTCTGTCTAGGCTGAAACTTTCTATCCAATGACCTTCTTCAAATAGGAAACATGAAATATTGGGTGTATTTGAGATGAATGAGGTAACTTGAGCTTGTAAGCCACACTTCCAATTTTTTTTAGAACCTGATAAGGGCCATAATACTTAGGAGCAAGTTTATTGTCCTTTTTTTGTTGCTTCAAGGACACCTAATTGTAAGGCTACAAATGAACAAATACCCAGTCACCCACCTCAAAATTTCACTCACTATAGTGTTGATCTGCTTGTTTCTTCATCCTATTTTGTGCCAAGGCCAAATTCTCTCTCAAACTAGCCAAAACCTCTTATTAATGTTTAATGTGCTCTTCCACATCTCAAACCTTGGTGTGCACCTTTAATGAAGAAGTGATGGAAGGTGGATGGTAACCATATAGTGCTAGAAATGGAGACATTTTAGAAGAGGTATGGAAAGATGTGTTATACCACCATTCTGCAAGTGGTAGCCATTTAACCCAATGTTCTTGTTTATCTAATACAAAACAACAGAGATACCCCTCTAAAATTTTTTAACCACTTCAGTTTGTCCATCATATTGGGGTGGTAAGATGAGCTATGAGCTAGCTGAGTACCCAAACAAGCAAATAGTTTAGTCCAAAAATTACTAGTGAAAATAGGATCATGATCACTTACAATTATTTTTGGGGTTCCATGTAATTTGAGAACTACTTCCATAAAAATAGTTGCTACTGTACTTTCTAAAAATGGGTGTGAGAGAGCACAAAAATGGGAATATTTTGTAAGCCTATCCACAGTGACCAAGATAACATTCTTACCTTCAGAACAAGGCAACCCAGTGATGAAATCCATGGAAACCTCCTCCCACCTTTGACTAGGAATTGCTAACAGTTGTAACAGACCTGGGGTCTTAACTGTTTCACCTTTATTCTATTGGCATATCAAGATTTCTTCCACAAAATTTTATACATCTCCCTTGAGTCCTTCCCAAAATAATTCTTTATTAATTCTATGATAAGTTTTCAAGAACCCTGAGTGTCCCCCAATTGGAGATGCATGCAACTCTGCAAGAATCTTATGCTTAAGATCTAAATTTTTGCACAAGTATAACCTACCCTTATACCATAGGACATTACCTTTCCATTCAAATTTTTTAGAGGCTAAATTAACTTGCTGGAGATTCTGAATTAGAACCTATGTATCCTTGTTTTGCTCCCATTCTAACCTATCTTCATCCACCCAATCTGCTTGCAACATGGACATTGCACAAAGTAATGCTTCTGTGGATGCATCCCATTTGGATAGTGCATCTGATACTACATTATCTTTACCCTTCTTGTAGATGATTTCAAAATCATAACCCAACATTTTGGTTACCCATTTTTTTTGTTCCTTAGATGATAATCTTTGCTCCAAAAAGTATTTGAGACTATCATGATCCGTTTTCACCTTAAAGTGTCTACCCATTAGATAAGGCCTCCATTGTTTAACTCCATGAAGAATAGCCATCATTTATTTCTCATAGATAGGTTTTTGTAGATTCTTACCTTTGAATTGATGACTTTCAAATGTAATGGGTCTTCTTTCTAGCATTAGTACTACCCCCAATCCAGACTGAGAAGCATCACATTCAACAGTGAATGTCTGTGAGAAGTCTGGAGTAGCCAAAACTTGAGTGGTGCACATAGTTACTTTTAGTTTCTCAAATGATTTGGTGGCATCATCATTCCAATGGAAAGCATCCTTCTTTAGCAATGTAGTGAGTGGAGCTACTATGCTGACATAACCTTTCACAAATATTCTATAGTAACCTATTAGTCCAAGGAACCCTCAAAGGTTTTTGAGAGTTTTTGGCATGGGCCATTCCATTATCACTTTGATCTTCTAGGGATCAAATTTGACACATTCATGGGAAACAATGTGACCTAGGTACTCTACCTCCTATACTCCAAAATCACATTTAGATGGCTTCACATAAAGTTGGTGCTTCTTCAAAATGATCAACCCCTGTTTCACATGTTGCAGATGTGCTTCCCATGTCTAAGTATAAATCAATATGTCATTAGAGAAAACTAGCAAAAACTTCCTTAAAAAAGGCCTAAAAATAGTGTTAATCAAGCTCTAAAAAATAGATGGTGCATTTGTAAGACCAAAGGGCATTACCAAAAACTCATAATGGCCCTCATGTGTTCTAAAAGTAGTTTTGTGAACATCTGCATCCTTGATTCTAATTTGATGGTATCCTGAGTGAAGATCCAATTTTGTGAAATAATTAGCATCATGCAATAGTAAATCATCAATTAATAGAATACGAAACTTATCTTTGATGGTGTACTTGTTGAGTTCCCTATAATCTAGGCACATCCTCCATGTGTCATCCTTCTTCTGCACCATGACCACTGGTGATGAATATGCACTTTGGCTATGCTTAATGATCCCAGCCTCCAGCATCTCATGGAACATCTTTTCAATTTCACTCTTTTATGCATATGGATATTTATATGGTTTGATATTTGGTGGTTGACTACCTAGAATTAGTTGAATGGCATGATCATGTTCTCTTTTTGGTGGTAGTCCTTTTGGCATGGCCCTAAAAATAGATGAATGGTCCTCAAGAATTATCTGTAGATCAGGATGTGTAGATGCCTATGTGGGTTGAACTTCTATGGAGCATAATCATGTAATAATTCCTTCTACCCCCTTTTTTAGCATCTTCATCATCTGATGTGAACTAATCAATTATGGAGATTTTTCATGTAATCCACATAGTTTAATTTTCTTACCTTCAAAATAAAAGCACTTGAATAGTGCTTAGAAGTTCATTTCAATGGTACCTAAGGTTGTGAGCCATTGGACTCCCAAAACAATGTTTGTGTTGCCCATGGGAATAAAAAACATAAGAGAGTCAAGATTTACCCACCCATAGTAAGCTTAATACTATGGCATTTTCCTAAACAATTAATTATGCCACCATCTACAATCATGACCTAAAAATCTGGTGTTGGGTAGATGAAATAGTTCAATCGAGTGGCCAACTTATGGTTTATAAAGTTATGTGTGCTCCCTGAATCAATCAACACTATCATCTTTTGTTTCTTGAGGAAACCCACCACCTTAAGAGTTTGTGGAGTGTTAATACCTGCAAGTGCATGACAAGAGATTGTAGGTTGGGAATCTTCAGGTACCTCCGTTATATCTTCCTTATCATCATTGGAGGCATCATTTACTTCTTCATCTTCATTTGGTCCCTCAATGTAGAATAAATTCTTCTCATCACATCTATGTCCTTTACTCCACTTGCTATCACAACTGAAACATAATCCTTTTATATGCTTCTCTTTAATTTGCTGAGGGGTTAATCTAGTAGGTGGAGCAAATGTTGGTGACGATATGCTACGATCTTTGAAGTGAGTGAATGGATACTTCTTGTTGGATATGAATTTTTCCTCAGCTCTACGTGCCATGATAATAGAATTATAAATCTTAAGTGGATTAAACATGCGTACCTCATGTTGAATGTGGTCTTTGAGTCTACCCAGAAATAGGTCATTCAAGTTTGCTTCAAAAATTGTCTCCACACGTAAGGACAGGTTCTAAAAATGATGAACATAATTCTTGATAGAGCCATTTTGTTACAATTTTGCTAGTTGGCTGAAGTAATTCTCTATCACACTATTGCCATAGTGTAATTGTAGCTCCTCTGTAAAAATTGACCAGGTGACATTAAGAGTCATCTTTTTCTTTTGAACACACAACCATTGATACCAAATGAATTGATCAGATTCAAGATACAAGGATGCCATGGTAACCTTCTATCTACCTGGAATCTAATGTAGGTCAAAAAAATTCTCCATTTGGTTGATCTAATTGAGTGGATCTTTTCCATCAAATTTGTGCATATCCACCTTTGGTAATAGGTTCCTTTGTGGCCATGGAGTTAGATTTAAAGTAGACTGGTTAGGAGAACCACCCTAGTGGGGTTGTGCAATAGAGTTAGCTTGATGATTTGACTGATTAATTTTCAAATCCATCATGATATCTCCCAAACTATCTTGTATGGATTGCATATTAGATTGTATGCCTTGCACCTCACTCTAAATGCCTTACACACTATAGTCAAGCTGGCTCACTTTGTGATCTATGTTAGAAAACCCTAGTACAAAGGGTATAGTACATCCCCCTTCTGACTCCATCTCTTCCTTATTAGAAGTTTTACCTAGAGTTTCAGCACCCTTTCCTCGGCCTTGAGTTTGTGGACCTGCCATAAAAGGGTTTTACGATGTCAACCCTTATTGGCACTTTTGACCCAACTTTGACCAAGTGATTTTGGAATTATGTTGGCCTCAAATAAAAATATACAAAGAACATACTGTAGCCAAATTTTTCTAATATTTCCAAAAATGTAAATAACTCCAAAAAATTCTTTGAATTGCACACTATAGAGCAATTTTATGAAAAACCATAAAATAGCAGTAACTTTTGTAAACCAAATTCAAATGATCTAAAATTTTAATAGAAGATTAATTTGATTATTTATCACCTCTAGTAAAACTTTTATAGAGAAATTTGTAACCATTTTTTATATATCATAAAATTAAAAAATTTAGTGTTTCACCTACAAGATTGCCCAAATCACAGCTCTGATACCAGTTATAATGAAATTACTTCAATAATAAAGTGGAATATCAGAAATAGATCCAAATATGACTGTAATATATCTGAATATATGACAATAGACAAGCCACTTCGAGGGGGAAACCTCCACAAGCTTTAATAAGAATAGAATTCACAATATGATGATAAATAATTACCCACTACCTCCTATATATAGTCTATCTAGGCCATGGTTACTCCATAGGCCAACCTACTAATCAAAATAAAGCATAGATAAATGTAATATAACATCAAATAGGGATAAGTAAGCCATAATTCAGCTAATACTATCCTCATACATGTGATAGGTTAGTGGCGTAGCACTGAGCAACATCTCCACCAATACCCCTAGTAGTAGGTATGGAAATCTTCTATGGTTGAAATCTAGAAATGCAAAACAAGTCACTACCATCATCATCAATAAGCATCTATCTTGAAGATCCCTCTAGTATAATGTCCTAATACCAAACCCCCTACATGTCACCTAACATGAGCTCAATATAATCCATATATCAGGTCCATATAATAATCTTTATCCTCACTCTCTACATGATATATTAGCTCCCCCCAAATGGGTAGCCATGTGATCCTAGTCACATCCTCTAATAAGATGGTCATCTCTCCAGTCGGCAACATGAAGGTGTTTATCATGGGGTCCCATCTCTTAATGAGTATGATGATCATAGTTTCATCCCATGGTAGGTGATGATAATGTATCATGGACCCTAAGCCAACCCTCTTCATATGCCTCCACTCCTCTACTATTATCCCATCTCAATCCTTGGTGAAGATCCTAGGGACTCAGTCCCTCATCTGGATCTGATCATGGGCTTACATAACAATCATATTATCATGAATACTTGATTTTTAAAATCACACTCCCTATCAACATAAACCTACCATTTTCAACCTATCTTACCTTTACCACCCACCTGATATACCTCTTGAAAGGTTTCAACCTCTTTTATAACCTTTATCGACCTTTTAAGTTACTTCACCCTTCATCATACTATACACAATTTAACCTTTCAACACACCCTAAGTAAATGATAAAAGTAACTTAAACACTTTTAATAAACCCAATATCCCCTTTCAAAACTTTAACATTTCATCATTTATAACCTTTCGACACCAAAATGCTTTTACAACAATTTTCACAACCTTAAAACATTCCCCCAAACACCCCTTTTTCCTATTGATTTTTACCTTCCTAATCTACACCCCTTAACCATCAATGGTTCATTAAACCATCTATAGTCCTCTAATATCTCACTACCCTAGTATTTAACCATTGATGTTTGGTTTAAATAGTCAATGGTCACTATGTGTGACCATTAGTGATGAAACCCTAATGCCTCTTCCCACCTAAACACCATAACAATCACTTAAAAACACTAATTATGCTTATTAAACCTATTTCATAATCCATTAAAAACATGACAAACTCTTTAAATTCACATTACCTCACTAATTTGCCTAAATTCAACCATACTCAAAACTAGGGCATCATGGCCCAGGGACATTTTGACACACCCTATCTACCCCACCTCAACATACTCAATCCAACTCCATAACTTACACAATTCAACTACACTATCAATTTAAAAATAACCCCTACCTCATTTAGTAATCATTGGCATGGTTGGAGTCCTCATACCACCACTTGATCATGTCCTCATCCACCCTCCATCAAGTTAACATGAAATCACCCACTCACAATTCTCTCCCTTAGTAAGATCCATGCCCAAGGACCAAATGACAAAATGATTCATTTCAAAGCATTTAAAAACAAAATTCAAATGGTAAAAATGAATTAACATTTTCCTTTTTATGATAAATTTTTAGTGTTTTACCTAACCATCGACAGTCAAGGTATCCATTGATGGTTGATCTTAGGTGCAACCCTAACTATCAACAATTGGGTCCCTTAGTCTTTTTCAATAAGAAATCTTATTTAAAATCTAACCTTTTTGGATAAATGGATTTGGCCTAAAGTTATTTTTGGATATTATGTCCATGGAATTATATAGGCAACATCCACTTACCTAATGCATATGGAGTTATCTTAGCATTCCCAACCAACTGATACCCAACCAACCAACTATTACACCATATCCACCTCAATGTTGGTAATTTTGACCCAAGAAATTTGCATGCTTTGTGATGACTTTGCATGGTTTATTTAACCACATTGACCAACCTTTATATGTTGAACTTTTGAACTTTGTACCACCTTGTGCATGACCTAACTAATTATGTTGTTTCATGGGAGCACTTCCTACCCTGGATACTTACAACCAACACAGACCCTATCTAGGTGGCTTGATAGGCCTAGCCTAATTAGCTATGACCAATGCTATGGATTGATCCACCCTATCACATATCCCTCTAGCACCAAACATATTTTTACCAACATTGGTAACTTTATTCTTTGCACAATCTTGACTATCACCCTTAGTCACATTTTATGGGCATGTTTGTGTCTCAAATGCCTAACCTTTTTTTACATCACTCACCTTGTGACTACCCATTCACCATTTATCAACCCTTGAACCAATTTAAATTTCACTTCATCAACTCTTAGTTTGAGGGGAAACACCTCCACTCATACTTAGGGTAATTGGACCTTGACCAACCATCTATTTTGGTTTTATAACTTGTAAAATCAAAGTCACATAACAAAAAGGGGCAAAATGTAGACACTCTAAAACTACACATGATAGCTTTTGATGTCAAACTAAATTTTGACCCTCATCCAACCTCGTATATAGTATACTACCTAATAAATTAGACTCACTTGACCCTATCAAACCATTAACTTAACACATTTGACTAAACTCACCCTTTTTAACTTCCTTTAAAATATTTTATTTTGATCCCTCGACTGCTAATGGTTTGTTGATGGTCAAGCCAACCATCAATGGTCAGCCTAACCATAGATGGTTGGCTTGATCATCAATAATCAGGTCTCCTATCTTACTTTAATTTTTTAAAGCATTGACATCTTTGTGTGAGATAAACATCTCCCTGAATGATAACTTGCTTTTAAAACTTGCTTTAAAATATTATAAATTTGTAACTTTATCCCCTTATCAAATTAGTAACTTCCTCCATCCCAATTAGCAACTTCATCCTATAAAAGGAGAAGAAGAGGAAGTGAAGGGGATCTAAAATCCAAAATCTTACAGCCAAGCTCTCTTGTATATAGGTACCCAACATCTTTTAGCAAGCAAGAAACATCATCGAAGACCCAAAAAATCTGATGGAATCACTTTTAAAAGCTAATATCACTCTATCCAAATCACTTTGACATTCCACCATCAAGATTTAGGTATCGTTTGCTTATTTTCATTGATTTATATTGTTTTTAACTTCCCTACCCTATCATACCCATTAGTATCTTATTTCCACCCCTCAACCCTATAACATGTTAGACATAGTTATTGAGGTCTGAAGAATTATCATTGATGTCAAAAGTAGCATGTGTTATCATGAATTAATGTTAAAGGTTGAATTACACAGGTCTATGGTATAAATCAAGGTTGTGAAGTTCTACTTATAAAATAAGTAAAGTAATCTCAAGAACCTGAGTTGGTCTTGCAGTGCAAATTAGGTTTGTGAAGTGATTTTACTTATAAAATAAGTAAAGCAATATTGAGAACTCAAATGGGTCTAGGTGAATAAATTGGGTTTCCATAAAAACTTTAATTAATTTAATTTCATAAGCTAAGTAGTCTCAAAAACCTAAATGGGTCTAGCATAGTTGATTAGGTTTCCAAAATGACTTAAATACTCTCATCTTTATAAGTCAAGTAATGTGAAGAACTCAAATGGGTCAAGGAATATTTCCTCATGGTTATGGAATGACTTTACTTTGTTTATTTTTATAAGTTGAGAAAATTCAAGAACCTAAATGGGTCTAGGTGAGCATGAAGCATGATGAGTCTATGGATCACATCAATCTAGTTTATGTGGTGAAGAGTGCAATAGAGGATGGAAAGGGTCAAGACAACTCAACATCAGCCATTGTTGAGAAGAAGACAAAGATCAAGTTGAATCCCAAGAAATTGACTAAAGATAGGTGAAGGGTATACATAGATTCAAGTGAACACCCAACTGTAGTAGAGCTAGTAATGAACATAAAGTGTCAATATTCTAGGCATATTGATGATATTTATAGCTATAAGGAAGATTCATCAGATGAATAGGTGTATCATGGATCCATATTGTCTCCATGTATTCCAATCCTATAAGGAAAGGAGAATAGGTTGATGGATGAGCATGTCACTTCTCTCAAGCCTAAGAACAAGAAGAAAAAGAACATGAAGAATAAGGAGGAGAAGGATTGTGAGGAGTTATGTAGAACTCTTAGTTTCAAACTATTCTAAAACATTGTGAAATAATGTTTCTTTATCTATGCTTCTTAAGAGACCCCTTTAAGTAAAGAAGCAAGTGATGCTCTTCAGAAGGTGTTGAAGATAGGAATGAGTGATCCCAGTTGATGTTGGTGTGCTAAGATGAGTCAAGTGCTATGACTACGATGTCTGATGGGATAAAATGAGTATGTTAACAATGTGTTCATGGACTCTAGATCTAAAGTTAGGATATGGAAACTTTCAAGTGGGAAGTAAGTATGATTTCTCTAAGATCATAATATCAACTAATATAGAGATATGAAGATTTTTTATTTGTCTTTTTAGACCAATGCTATATTGATGTGTAAATGATCCTATATTGAGTAGTCTTATATTGATTATTAGTAGGTCAATAGAGTAAGGGAGAGCTAGATTGTTTAGTTTGCTAGGATCAAGAAGGCTCAGGATAAAGAGCCTTTTATATGACCTGTAGTGGTAGATTTGAAAATTCTCAAGTGGATACTAGTTGAGATTGGTTTATGCTACATAACAAAGAAAATATTGAGTTATGAAGATGAAAAGCTTCATATACCATGGATTTAGTGGGAGATAACTTAGATAATATAAATGGTTTGAGGAGCCATGCATGATGTGAAAAGCTTCAGTCATAATTGAAAGAAAATATGTTGTCTACTATAGATGTTGACTCAAGAATGCTGAGATGATGACTTGATCAGACCAAGTTAGGTGCCTAGATAGTATACTAAATCCTCATGAATAAACAAAGTGAAAGCTTTGTAATTGGTTAGGTCCTAGGGTCAGAAGACTATGTATGGAGACTTGTAAATTTTCAAGTGATACAATGAGACAAAATTTAGTAGTAATAGCTCTTACATCACATCACTAGATACTAGTGATAGGGCATGAGTCTAGGGGGAGCATTGAAGGAACATTAATAACTCCTGGATTAAGAGTAAAGGTAATCAAGAGAGATAGTTGCAGTCTCTTTGTTATTTGATGACAAAGGAGGTACTATAGGTGTGTTTGATCTAGATCATTATGCCTATCTATATAGTGATATATAAATTATTTATTGGTGTTTTAGACCAATGATATATACATGATCTATTATAGAACATTGGAGCCAAAGATGCTAGATATGAATGTGTCTATGTAGAGTTTAGGTAAATATGCCATTGCCTAAGGGGGAGTTTTCTCTCAAACATATTCTAATCTACTAGGTCCAAGAATTAGAATAACCTTGGTGCTAGATTGTTGACATATTATGGTAGAATCTTTATCATTAATGTCAAAGAGGGAGAAAGCAGAATGGCAATAAAAGAGTTAAGGCATTTTAATGATGAATGATGAGTTGCCATCAATGACAAAGGGGAAGATTGTTGGACATAGTTATTGAGGTTTGAAGAATTGTCATTGATTTAAAAGGCAACATGTGATATCATGCATTAATGTCAAAGGTTGAATTTCATATACCTATGGTATAAATCAATGCTATGAAGTGCTTCTACTTATAAAATAAGTAAATCAATCTCGAGAACCTGACTTGGTCTTGCAGTGCAAGTCAAGTTTGTGAAGTGCTTTTACTTATAAAATAAGTAAAGAAATCTTGAGAACCTAAATGGGTCTGGGTGAGTAAATCAAGTGTCTAGAGTAACTTTACTTCATTCAATTTCATAAGAGAAGTAGTCTCAAAAACCCGAATGGGTCTAGCAAAGTTGATCAGGTTTCTTGAATGACTTAACTGCTCTCATCTTTATAAGTCAAGTAATGTGAAGAACTTGAATGGGTCAAGGAAGAGTTAATCAGGGTTATGGAATGACTTTACTTCATTCATTATTATAATTTGAGAAAAGTTGAGAACTTGAATGGGTCTAGGTGAATTACTCGAGTTTATGGAATGACTTTACTTCTTTCAGGTTTATGTGTTGAGCAACGTCAATAAATCGATGGGTCTAATGAAGTTAATTAGGGTTATGGAATGAATTAACTTATTTCAAAATTATAATTCAAGAAATATGGAGAAACCAAAATGGTTAAGTTTTTTTTGAAAAAATGATCTTGAACAAAAAAATTGAAGGGGTTATTGTAAAAACTCTGAAGGGCAAGTGGACTCAAAAAAAGTTTTTAAAGGGTAAGTGGACCATTCTAAAAATGTTGAAGGCATATTTTTAATAAGTTTGAAGGGTAAGTGGACCATTTCAAAAAGATGAAGGGATCATTTCAAGAAATTTGAAGGGCAAGTAGACCGCTCAAGAATTCCAAAATGATCATTTCAAAAAGTTCAAAGGGCATGAGGAACAATCAAGACTTCCAAAGGGACTATTACAAAAAACCTAAATGGTATGTGGACACTTACAAAGTTTCTAAAAGATATTTGTGAAAAACTTCGAAGGGTACATGCCAAAAGTTTTGAAGGACTTTTCATCAAGGAAATTATCCTGAAGAATTTTGTCAGGAAAATTATCTAAGATGAAAACCCTGAAACAATTATTCTGAAATATATGATCTAAAGGGTATGTGCCATAAATGAAAGTCCCAAAGGACCATTACAAGTCTCTAAAGGGTAACTTGAAAGAAGATTTAAGGCAATTTAAAATTTGAGCAAGTCCAAAGAGATCAAAGGAGCGAAAGCATCTCAAAGAAGCCAAAGAAAATGAGATGAGATCAATATGCCAAAATTTAATGACCAAAGCCAAGATAAAGATCATGCCTCTTCAAAGATCAAATGTCACATAGAAAGCATGATTAGAAAGATCCAATAAAGCAAGGTAGAGTCAGTAAATCAAATATGATTGATGGTTAACAACACAATGGAAAGCTATATATCAAGCATGTTTGAGATAATCAAAAGGAGTGAAAGTGACCTAATGACATAGGAGATAGCGAGATGCAAAAATAAGATTGAAGGTTAATGAAAGAGATTAGAATTAGAATGAAGAAAGAAATAAAAGGCTCACATTTAATATGTTCTAATGGTCATTAAAGGAATATGTAGAGTTAGTGATGAGCTTAAGTCTACATGGAGCTCAAGATCAATCCTCAATTAAAGAAGTGGTGCAGTTATGACCAAAATTTAGTAGTTACCAAAAATATAAAAGAGATCTAAGCTTTAAAGTGTGATGTATGAATCAAGACATGAGAATTCACATATGTCAAGGATGAATTGAAAGAGAACAGATAGTTGGAATCAATTAAGAGGAGTTGAAGTGTGAACACATTATATAGGTGAAACCCTAAGACTCATTTATCTTTATAAGAGACATCTAAAACCTTGTAAAAGTTTTCTACTACTATTATTGAAATTATAATGGTGATTCAAATGCTATCAATTAGAGACATATGTAGATGGAGTAAAAATCTATCAATTAGAAATATACAAAAACATAGTAAAAGGTAGAAAAAAGGGGGAATAAGGCATGTCTAAACAAAACATATCCAGACATATGCAGATAAAGAAAATGGGTTGCCATTACTATTATTGAAACTAAAAAGTGCATCATATAAAGCTTAAAGAGTGTTAACTAAAGATGTATATAGACATAAAGTGAAAGATAATGGGACATAGTTTGAGGCATAGAGTAAGAAAGAACACATAGAGAATGTGCAGAGAGTGAGGCAGAGAGGAAGAAAGAGCACATAGAGAATGTGTAGAGATTGAGTAGAGAAGAAGAATATGCATACATAAAATAAGCCAAGAGTGAGCAGTTACAGACTAGACTTGTAACAAAAAAACTAAACTGGATTCATTTGTGAATCTATCTTATATACTAGAGTTGTAGCTCTATAGTTATGATTGGTTGGTATTGTCAGACAAACTGAGTTGATGCTCAGTTAGGATATTGGAGTCTCCTTAAGGTTGGTTCCCTTAAATCTTGTAACCAATAAGATTAAACTAAGTTGGTGCTTAGTTAGGGGATTGGTGTCTCCTAAAGATAGGTGTCCTTGAATGTAACTAGTGTGGTTTTTCCAGTGAGGTGATTTAACTGTGAGGATGGATTAGAATAGTAGATTCTAGTAGATATTCTCACTATGGTTTTTCCATTTGGGGTTTTCATGTATAAATCTAGTGTATTATGCTTTTTTGTGTGTCTGTGTGTGTGATCTACATTTTTTCTTTGATATGCATATGTTTTTGTATCTTCATTAAAATGTTAAATAACTAGTTTTTAGTTGATCTATTGATTCACCCCCTTCTCAGTAGATAGTTATGTTTAACATAATGAACCTTTGTTTTCCCAAATACCTAATCTATAGCTTTTATTTTGGTCATTTTTAGATTTAAATAAGTAACTGTTGATGGTTAGCACAACCACAAATACTCATATCAATTGTCAATGGTTACCCAACCATTGATGGTCAGCCTAAATCACCTATGATTCACCTGACCATTGATGGTCACTATGGCATGAAAACATAGCAAGCTATTATTAGACTTGTAACCCTAATCAAACCCAACTTTCTCTATTTTTTCTTGATCATAGTACTTTTTATGATTTTTTGAACCAAACCCCAACCATTTTAGCACAAGTATTGACTTTTTTTTACTATTTTAGTTTTTTTCTTTGAACAAGCATTCAATTTATCTTCCTTCATGTATTTACTTTCATATTATTGAATGCAAGTATCCTTTCTCTTCATTTATATCAACTTAATTGTTATAATAGTGGATTGACAACCTTTTAACAAGCAATACGCTTGTTAGATCTAGCTCATGCTAGGTAATCCACTCAACCATCCATCTATCAACCACCATTTCCAGTGTATTTCTTATGTATATGTTATTCCTTACAAGTTAAAGAGGATTTCCCATCATCATCGAGATTCATGTGTGCACTTTTACGATGTATCCTTATACACACCCTATTATTATTTTCATTACTTGCTTTCAAAATTAAAAAAATGAGTGAAATTAACTAAAACAACATCATTAGGTGAGGTCATTTATGGGGTGGTATTCACAATCCTTAATTTCAACAAATATTTGATTAAGCCCTACCATGCCTCTCTATCCCAAATATTTATGAGAGAATTTATTTATTTTAGCCTCCAAAATTGAATAAATTCTTAGCCACACATATTCATTTTGATATGGATAGTTCATGTTCATTTTGATCAAATAAAAAAATCTATAAATAGATGGCCTCACACTCATAATTTTAAGCTTTCTTGATTTAAAGTTATAATGTTTAAATGATTTCAAAAGCCATTTGATATGGTGTTATTATGCCCAATTGATGAGAGAAGCTTCACAAGCCAAATCCACAATCCAAATGATGCCAAAAAGATGTGGAGGATAGCCAAAGTTCCATTGATAAATACTTTTTTGAAGCACAAGCCAAGCAAGACAATAAGGAGAGCCTTTGGAGCATTCAAGGGTGAGAAATGTTTATTTTCTTTCTTTTTAGTTGTGTTTTTTCAATGGCTTTTCCTTACTAAGCTCACCCAAAGATCTAGGTATAAGGTGTTAGCATTATTTTTTTTTGTTTTTTGGATTTGATTTCCTACACTAACACTATACTAATATCCCCTTATCGGATTCCTATGTTCATAAATGGCATGCCCAGTGAGACCTAACATATCTTAGATACCAAAAAGATCAATATGTAGGTCTTCAACTAAGATTTATAGGCTTATAACATTTTTAAATTGATTTTCTAACTTTTTTTGGCCATATTTCATATTTATAGGTTTACATAGGGGGTCAAGTGTAACTACTAATGGTCAGGTACAACCACTGAGGGTCAAGTGCAATTTTTGATGGTTAGGTGTAATCGTTGATGGTAAAGTGTAACCACTAACTATCAAGTGTAACTATCGATAATTGGGTGGTAAAGGAAAAGCCATTTAAAAACTTTCATTTTTTTGAGATTTTATTCAACTTATTGCTAACAATTTGGATGTCTAAATCTCTGGTCTAGTTTTATTTTGTGATATAAAAGATTTTTGTGATAACAAGTTAACAAGTGTTATTTTTTTCCATGAATTTTGATGCCTTTGGGTCAATAGGTAACCATCAAAAATTTGGTTTCAACCACTAACAATTGGTAAAAAATTAACCATCAATAGTTAGTAGGAACCACTAATGGTTAGAGGTGACCACTGATGGTCACTATGTTATTCCAAAAAGACAATCTCGGGAGCATACTTTTTAAAGTTACTTGTTTTATTTGCAAAAGAGCTTCTAAGGTAAACAACACTTTGATAATTTTATTACAAGACCTAATTAAAAAGTGCCAAATCATGCTTAATTAAGTCTTTTTAAACCTCTTTGAGATGCTTAAAAATAATTAGAAATATTTCATTTGGTGCTTAAAAAATTTTACAGTATTTACTTGAATCTTTTTGTGGTTATTTTTTAAGTTTTTCAACTTAAGTCCAAGGGGCCAAAGAACACCACCAAATATTTCATTTTAGTTCTCTAAAATTGAATTCACTTTAAAGTTAAGTTTTATTTGTTTAAATAATTTTATTAGTTAGAATTTGTTTGGTAAAAAAGGAATTTGTGTTTGTATTCTCTCTCCCCATCCCCTATAGGGAACTTGTGGGATCAAAAGCACCATCTTTATTATAAACTTGTGCCTTAGTCCAAGAGCATAAAATAGATGTTGTCAAGGCTCTCCATAAGACCCAAAAGGCTTGGGTGATCTAGAAACAACCATAAAACTCTTTTACTTAGTTTTTATTTTATGCATCTTGGATTGTGAGGGGGATTTCATTACCTCCCATAAGTTCTATAGGGAATCTTTGGCTCAAGAATTCTCTCCCAGCATTATCTTTAACCCCTCTCCATGGGGGGGGTGGAGGGTATATAAATTGGGATCCCCTCATTAGGATGGTGATTTGAGTGGTTAAACCATCTCATTTAGTATATGATAAGCCCAAACATTTGATCATGTTAGACATTACACTACACTGAGCAAGTGACATATGTAGTGGTTGTAGAAAGGGTAAGACTTTTTTATAATAACTCATATAACATGGACCCAAATGACATGTGTTTTCTTATTTATTAATATGAAAGTCTATATACATGAGATCCATCTAGATGGTCAAAATTTTTAAAGTTGTAGATAAACCCTACTTGCCACAAAAGTATTGTTGACGCGAGGTGTGCCCCAAGGTCCATTTTGCCTTATTGTCACTTAAGAGAAGGTGGGTGTAAAAACACTATTATATAATGTGATTTTATTTTGGATGAATAATTAATTTCCTCCAAAGTGAATTTATAAATATGGACTTTAAAAATACCATGTAACCTTTTCTGTTTAGGACTTATGACGATTAATTAGTTATTTTTATCTTTGTCTTAGATTACTTGGTCTTGTTTTGAGTCAAAAACATTTTATTAACAAAATACATAATCCAAACACATTATCCCCAAATTTATTGAACAAGGAGGAATTATGCTATTTGTGTAAAAATCATCTTTTTCCTTGTTTAAATTTGTCATCTAATAACATTGTGTCATATCATCCATTTTGGCACAGTTATGTTGCCCATTGAGTTTAGATCATTAGCTAAATTTTTCTTAAGTCCTTCATTGATAATTTAAATTTAAAATTTCACCTTTATAAGTTCATAAAGTTGATTTGTTAAGTGGGTTCACCATTTTAACTAAAACTTGAGGGAACTTGGGTTCAATTTCCTATTTTTATTGAAGGCCATTTTTAGACTCAATATCATTATCATCATTGGTAGGAATCAAGTCATCTTGTGTATCACTCATGATTTGAGTCCTAGACCACATTTCATACTACCTTGATTATTAACATTATTTTTGTGCCATGGTAAAAGAGATTCTTGAGTCCATTTGATATAACACTTTTGCCTTAGAGATTTGTTAAACTTTGCATGTGTGTCATTTGAGTTGAGGAGAGTAGTGTTACACTGCCAAAATCATGTTACACCATTTTGCCTTAGAGTATTGAAGAAAAAATTTATCACATATTTATAGCATTTTAGCATTGTTACATTGTTCAATTTATTTCCTAGACCTATTTGCATGGAGTCCAATTATTTTCTAAATTCAAACCAATTTGAGTATACTTTGTGAGTCTTTATATAATATAGTTGTGCCATTTAGTTTATCTAGTTTATTGGTCAAAGGATTCTAGTTTATGCCATTATTTGGGAGAAAAATAATTTATTTCCAGATGTCTTTTGTTTCATACCTCATACCCATTGTTCAAGTTTATGTCCAAGAGTCAAATGCCTAGTTTTTGTTACAAGTGTTTCAAATCTGTTAGATTAAACATCTCTTTATTTCAAGTTTATCTTTTGATGTCATTTGGCCAAAATTCCTATCAAAACCAATTTGAGCCTAGATTTTGATGTTAAATTTGGCCAAAAGACCTAGCAACCTTTTTTCCCCTAGATTAGACTTGTTTGAAACACTTTGATCCTAGAATTTGGCATTTTGATTTTTGGTCCATCTACTTGGACTTTTTGTGTGAGATATGTAACATTAGACATTTGATGTTAACTTTTTTTATCAAAAGTAATTACATAAATCTTTTTGGATATGCATATCTATCCTTTTGACTAAGTTAGACCAAGTGTAAACCTTTTACCCTTTTGACATTGATTTTTCTAGAGTTTTTAGAACTCTATTCTATTTGATAACAAAGTATTTACTATGAATCACAATATGTATTCCTATACTTATAGTGGCATCATGTAAAATTTGAGGCTTAGTAATGTAAGTTCCCAAGAATAAATGGTTCAAGACTCCTATGCAAACAATGTTGTTTATGAGATAGATCCTTATCCATCTTATAACACTCAAACAAGGGCACAAAACCAAGACCCATTGGCTCATTATTTTGTTAACACACTTGCATACTTGGAGTAAGATCAAGAATAAATTGAAAAATACCTAGATGTGGTACCTAAATTTGAAGAACCATTTCCTCAACAACTATACTATGTTACTACACCATCAACATATGATCCTTATTTGTTTGAACACCACTTATTGGAAAATAAAGATGATATTTTGGTTAGAGCTATAGAAGTAGGGGATAAGTTTCTAGTATATCTCACCCATGAGAATTTGTCAAGTCTAGTAAGAATGCCTCACAACATAATTTATAGTCAAAAAGGTTCTTCTAGAAAGCCTTTATCTCTATCCCCAATAACATATTAAGACCTTAGTATGCTTATCAAAGGAAAATACCTCATGGAGTATCACTTTGTACAGATACAGACAACATGCCAAACTTATTTAAATCTAGCACATAATTTTAATCAAATGACCATGTCGAACAAACCTCTCATTAATTTAACTCTTTTAATAGTAGTTTTAATAGAAATGACTAATCAAGACAATTAGGGTATATACCCATTTACATAAAACACTTTGGTTGACAACTTATTCATATGCCAACCATTAAAAAAGTGTCTTATACTTATACATAGAATATTAAGCAAAACTTAGTGGATAATGTGCAAGAAACATCTAATCTAAAGCAAAGTGGTGTGAGTACACAAACACATAATTTGAAAATAAGTTTACCTTTAGTTAACATCATGAGTGGTTCACAAAATCAAGGAGTAAGAGTTTCTATGTCCCAACCAACTACTACCACTAATTCTCAACTAGTTACTTCTTCAAGCACTGAACCAATATGATTAGGTAGTCAACCATTGACTAGTACCACACCACAACAAAAAGTGAATAATCCTAATTATCCCCAATAGGCAATGAGTAATATTCCACAAAAATAGGCATCATCTTATGTATCAATGCAACAGAGGTAGAATAAATTGATGCCTCAACAAGGGGTAACCAATGTTCTACCTCACCAGGTAGAAACAAATATACCTCTTTGATTATAGAATAATATGCAAATTTAAAACCAAATTATGTCTAACCAATAATGTGTAAATATTGGTTAGTGAAAAATGTCAAATCTTCAACAACATTCAACTTCCTAACAAGGATTCATAAAACCTAGAGGTTCCAATGTTCCTCAAGTACCAAGTAGGTAACAATTGCTTGTTAGTCATAACATACCACAAGCTCAAGGATGGGATAGGGTCTTGGTTTATAAGTACCCCTAAATTATCAAAGTTTTACTAGTTGACAGTAGGTCCCTATTCAAACTCAACAAGAACAATACATCACTCCTAGCCATATCCTTTCCTCTCAGCCATAATTTACCCAAAATCAGGCCCATTTACAAAACCCCAACCAAAATATTATACAACCACAAATATAATTTAAATAATCATACTCTAATCTACACATGTATATTATTGGTATATTCCCTAACCAAGCCAACATTCCATAACAAAATATACCTCCACTATAGCCTAGTCAAGTTAATCCACTTGTGACCACCCAACCTCCACCTCAAACCAATGTTCCCTCTAGTTTCCTAGCTTAAGAACTGCAACAAATAAACAATGTCATTATCACCCTCCAAGCTAGGAATAAGTTATATGACATGTGTTCTTACCCATTAAACATGGAGTACTCATAGATACCATTTTCTCTAGGGTATGAACCACTAAAATTTGACAAATACAAGGGGAAAGGTGACCCCAAGGCTCATTTGACATAATTATTTGTTGTATCTCATCCAATGGCATAAAGTGACATATACCTATTATTTTTTTTCCCAAGGAGTCTAGTAGGAAAAGCCTTGGAGTGGTTTTTTTAAGTTGCCCAAGAATTTAGTATCAGATTTTGATGATTTTTTAGACAAGTTTGTGCAACACTTCTCATACAATCTTGAGCATGAGATTTCTTTGGTCAACTTAATGCAATCCAAGTAAAAGGCTGATGAAAGTTTTGAAATTTATCTATAGTGATTGAGATCCTTTGTAAATCAATTCACCCATAATTTACCAAATAAATAATTAGCCACTGTATTTACCAAAAAATTATATAGTGAGTTATCCTATCATCTGGAACTATAGTGTACACATACTTTTAAAGTGATCATTGAAAAAGGTTTGTTGAGTGAGTGAGCCCTTATTAATAAATGGATCATCAAGCTTACTTAATACAAGCAAAATCAAGATACTAATCAAGGAAATGGGTAGAGTCAAAACTAGAACCAAGCACAAGCACCTCAACCAACATAGGCTAATAACTATGAAAAACCCAAGCCATTCGATCACAACAAAAATGTTGTAATAAATAGAATAACTAAATTGTGATATGTCAAAACTATGCAAACACTATCTACTCAACCCATGTATCATATACAAATTACTCCTAACCCACAACATTTTCAAAAAACATAATAAATGTAATAGCCCAAGCCTATGCAACAAACACAATAACCTTTGCCATTAAAAACCCTTCCTCTAAAGATAATGGTGCCTACTCATCGCATTTTTAGTGACCTTAGAGAACCTATTGAATATGTCTTTTGCAAGTTCACCATCACTACTTTAATTAGCTAGACTATACTGAAACATTATCTTGAGGGCATTCCTTATCCTGATCAGTACCACCAAAATGAATCCTATGAATATCATCAGTTTAACTAACATATTTTATGCCATTATATGCAAATCAAATATTTGATTCATAATGTGTTGGATAATGAGGTGATAACATTAGATGGTGGTGCTTCTAGTTCCAATCAAAACCTTAGAATCTATCAAAACTCTTTTCTATAGCATAGCAACCAACCACAATAGTAATAATAACAACAATGATGATGATGACTAGTGCAACATCAACAACAATAGTATCAACAACCAAGGCCAAACTAGTAAAATCAATTGAATAAAAAACAATAGAACTAATAACATCAGATTAATGGATGGGACCAAGGTTAGAACAATAATAACCAGTAGACCTACCATGTAGTTGCATATGACTATAATAGGGTTATAGGACATATTGTAAGAGGTCATATTTCTACCATCTCCATCAAGTTGAGACTTAATATCAATCAATAAAGACCTTTTATAAATAATTCGAATCAACCAACTTTTACTAATAATCCTTTCTTGACTTGGGACCACATACATGCATACCAACAAGTAGGGATTACTAATTTTGGACCTTATACTGATAACTCATGCTTGCCTCATGACCACACACAAGTTCCCCAGCAACCAAGACTTGTCCTATCTCATCCTTTACCACCACCATAATTTTTAGCAACTATGGTCTTATATCCCAACCCAATTATGAAATCATAACATGGTGGTTGAAGATTACCATCCTAAGCCCATAACCATCTACCACTTCACCCATCACCTAACCAACCATTTTACCTTGTAACAATCCATTTAACACTGTTCAATAAAAGATGTTTGATATTGTGGAATAATTGTAAAAGATTCTAGAACAAATATCCATTTTATATTTGTTACATACATCAACAATCCATAAAAACATCTTAAATGAGTTATTTATCTAATCCATAGTTTTAAGTGAAATTTTCCTTGATAAATTTCAAGATTTGGTTGGACACCTAGCTCCATCCTAGAAAGTAACCTTCAACCAAAGTGATATGTCATCCTTTATCCTATTGCATAATAATCTACTATGCATTGAAGTTTTCATAAAGTGACACAAAGTGAAATGTGTCCTTATAGGCAATGGACCAGTTCTCAACATAGTGTCTATAAAGCTCATCAAGCTTCTTGAGTGCATGACAACTGATCTTCAATAAAAATCAATAACCATTAAATCCTATGATAATGAAGAATGAGAATAAAAAAGCACCATATATTTATCAATTATCCTTGGGCCTTTGATCCATGATACATTTTTCCATGTGCTAGATATAAATTTGTCATATAATATGCTTTTAAGTAGACCTTGGTTACATGAAATTTATACAATCCCATCGACATTGAACCAATGTATGAAGTTATCCCATTAAGGAATGTAGGTTTATATACCATGAGATTTGCATCCATATGATCACAAAAAACATATAAAGGTTGAGTTAAAGATCTATAACTACCATTTTCTCATAAATCTAGTTCCCAAAAAGGACAAGGGAAAGGTAATACTCTTTGATTTACTAAAAGAAAACTACATTGATCCTAATACCCTTGATTCAGTTTCCCACATGCCACCTCTTCAAATATCCAATCATTATACCACCTTAGATAATATCCCAGGAGAGTATTTGACTCATGACACCTTTCACATTGTAAAACTTCCACAAAACCCCAAAACCTTTAGAAGGCCTAAAGAAAAGACACTTCATCTAGAATGGAAACAAAAGGGCAAAGGTAAAATCTATACTCTAGGACCTATCATGTTTATACCAGCATTTGGCCTAGAAAAGGCCCCACTCAAAGGTGATGAATCATGGTTGTACAATGACAAGTAAGCTGATTGTCATAAAAATGTAAAATATCCTATTCCTAATAAGATCATGGTAAATCAAGACTATGAAGGAGGATGCCTCAAACCAAATCAACGAGGAATGCTTGAGCCAATTTTTATGACTAAATATAAAGGACCTTATGGAATTGGATTTAAACTACCTAGGGGTGACCCCATGTACCTTAATCGTATTCCAACACATATGACTAGTGATGATGATGCCAACGATGATGTAGAGTCCAATCATAGATTTTGTTAATGACCTAGCTGAGACCAATCTATTTGACACTCATTCCATTTGTACCCTTAGACTAGTCACTCATCATAACCCACTTCCATTGTATTATCTCTAACTAATAGACTGGTATCAATAAGAATCCAATGTGTTTATTGATGAGTTTCAAAATAATGAGGCCTTTTATTATTTCCTAAGTCTTGGGGATAATGTTCCATTGGGGGACCATAAATCAGGGTTCTCAGTCAAACTAGATCCTAAAGCCTATTTTAGAGAATGAGTGAACACCCTTATTCACAAATTAATAAATAAAACATTAAGTTCCCAAAGTGAAAACTTCTTTGAGGCACTTTTTGACTAGGGAAAAATTAAATAAAAAGGCTAGTCTAGTGGTGAAAACCTATTTTAGGCACCATTAGATGAGGGTGTTCAACCTTCCTCAAGCATAGCTCAAGAGACCACCAATGATGAACTTGTCTATGAGTCTAAGTTAATTTTTGAAGAATAAAAATCCTTTGATAAAATCATTTAAGAGTTTACAATAGTCTTTGTTACATGTCCATCCTTTTCATTAGGCTATTTTGATTTATCATGCCTAGGAAAACTTGAAGAACCAGTTATAACAAAGGACTCCAATATTGCCAATCAATTCAAATCATTTCCCACTATTCTTGAAGATAATTTTACCCTTCTAGTAGAGGACACAATAGAGGTTAACATCTCATCCCTTGATGAATTTAAATGGATCAATTGAGGTGCATCCCTTACTAAGAAGGAACATGAAGTTGTTATAACACTTTTGATGGAATTGGTTGACATATTTGCATGGGCTTGTTCTGACATGTTAGGTATGGACCCCACCTTGGTTATGTACCACCTTGTGTTATATCTTAATTCTAAACTAATGAAATAAAATTTGTGTAATATGTATCCTCACATTATTATATTAGTAAAGAAAGAGTTGTAAAAACTCTTGGAAGTAGGGTGTATTCAGTTGATTGACTATTTAGAGTGGATATCAAATGTTGTGCTAATAAACAAAAATCTAGAGGGGATCAAAATATGTACTAATTTATATGGCATAAAAAAATATTTTTCTAAGGATGACTTTCTATTTCCAAACATTGACATGATAGTCGACTCCACAATGGGTTATGAAATGCTTTCACTAATGGATGACTTTTCAAGGTATAACTAGATCTGAATAACACTAAAAGACTAGCATAAAATAGCATTCACCACTCTGTGGGGAACATTATATTATTGGGTTATGATATTTGGTCTTAATAATGTAGGTGCCACATACCAAAGATCTATGACCATCATATTTCGTGATATGATACATGACATTGTTGAAGACTATGTCGATGACATTCTCAATAAATCAAAGACTAGGTTCAATCATCCAACCATGCTAAGAAAAATATTTTAAAAACTACATGAGTACAAATTTATGCTAAATTCTAATAAATGTGTCTTTGGAGTTACCTTAGGCAAATTGTTTAGCTTCATTATGTCTCATCAAGGCATTGAAATTGATCCATCCAATGTACAATCCATAACTCAGATATCATCACTAACTAATTTGAAGAAGCTCTATATTTTATAGGTATAGATCTAATCTATTCGACTCTTAATATCATAATTGGATGATAATTTCCATTTTTATATTCATCTTCTAAATAAGGGAGTCACATTTCACTAGGATGATCACTGTCAAACAACTTTTTAGTAATTAAAGGACTATATAGTAAACCCACCTATTTTGTTTCCTCCCATACCAAGAAAGCCATTCTTATTGTATCTATTAGCTATGGATAATGGTCTAGGGGAAATTTTGGCTTATCATGATGATAATGGAAAGAATCATGCCATGTACTACCTAAGTCATACATTAGTCACATATGAATATAGTTATACACCCATTGAAAAAGCTTGTTTAGCTATGGTCTTCATAGCTCAAAAACTATGACATTACATGTTAAACAATAAGACCATGGTTATATCAAAAGTATATCCACTCAAGTATCTGCTATCTAAAAAAAAAATTCAAGGTTGCATGACCAAATGGATCACACTTATCAGTGAGTTTGACATTGATTACGTCAACCAAAAATCCATTAAGGGTCAAGTTCTTGTAGATCATCTTGTTGAAGTACCCCTTACCAATATAAAACTGATCACATTCCAATTTCCCAATGAATCCATAATGATCATCATTGACACACCTCTCAAGGAGTAGCACTAGAAGCTATATTTTGATGTATCATTCACAACACATGGATTAGGGGTAGGCCTTTTATGTATTATACCATAGGGGGATATAATCCCTAAATCATTAAATATTATCTTTATTTATATCAAAAACATGGTTGAATATGAAGCACTTATTTTTAGACTTCACCAAGAAGTACAATGGAACATATCTCATCTCAAGTTTATGGTGATTCTTAGTTAATCATCAATCAAGTTACAGACCACCTTCATACCAAAGATAAAAAGATAGTACCATACAAGGCCATGGTTGACACTCTCAAATGATAGACTACTGACATTTAGTTTGAACATGTACCAAGAGAAATTAATATTACTGTAGATGTTATGGATATTATTGGATCTTTGATTTAACAAATAGACATGGCTAAAGAGTATCAATTCCTCATCAATAATTTTTAGTGATAGCTCATACACCTTCAACAATTGAAATGATTTGTGATATTATTGGTCCTAGATATATCTAGTATTTAGACCTTTACAACTACTTCCATGACTAAATTATGCCATAAGACCTATCTCATAAACAATCTAAAGCCTTCATCCATTAAACCACTCATTATACCTTATTCAAATCAACCATTTACCATCATAGTTTTTATGGAACTCTAATTCATTATTTAACCTTAGTATAATCTACTATATCATTATAGGAAGTTCATAAAGGAGTATGTGGATCCCACACCAATGAGGTCATCTTATCCAAAAATCTCTTGTGTATTGGGTACTATTGGCCCATAATGGATTTAAATACAACTACATATGTGAATAAGTCTGAAAAATGTTAATAGAATGATAATCTAATTCATTCTCTACCCAAAACTCTAAACCTAATGCTTACACCATGGCCATTTTCTACATGGGGCCTCGACCTCATTGGGAAGATAAACCCTACCTCATTCAATGGTCATAAACACATTCTTACTGCCACTGAATACTTCACTAAGTGGGTTAAAGCTATACCCCTCACTTGCATGATTGGAAAGCAAATTTACAAATTCATTTTTAACCATCTCATATGATGCTATGGTATCCCCTCTAACATTATATATGATAGTGGTGGATCATTCAAAAATAAAGATGTCAAATCATTATGTGCTAAGTAAAATATTACTCAATATTTTTCCATGGAATATTACCCACAAGGCAGCAACCAAGTAGAAGCATCCAATAAATCTATTTTCAACATCCTTAAAAATATTTTAAATGATACTAATCTTGATTGGCATCTCCAAATATTATGCACCCTTTGGGCATACCATACCAATAATTGTACCCCCACAGGATCCACTCCATACTCTCTTGTTTATGGCACTAAGGCCATTCTTCCCATTGAGGTTGAGTTGCCTTCTCTATTCATCTCATTGAATCATGTCCTAGATGATGAAGACAATTTATTAGATCGCCTACAAGAGCCAGAAATACTTGATGATAGATGAATGACCACACTCAACAATCTATAAGCATACTATAAATGTCTCCATAGATAGTATGATCAACATGTCAAGCATAGAGAATTTGAACTTGGTGATTTTGTCCTTAAAGAGAACCAAAATAATACTATGGCAAAAAAGAAGCATAAAGGTAAGTTCAAACCAAACTAGATAGGCCCTTTCATCATTGTTAAAAATTTTAGCATTGAAGCATATAGGCTCACTACACCAGATAAAGATGAACTTGATGAGATGATGAACATTATACACCTCAAGTGGTACTATGATTGAGTGATTTGATATATTTTATATTAGGTCCATTTAAAGTTGTACCATATTATCAATATTCTTCTTTATACCATACCATTTTATCATCCTTCCTACCATCCTACTAGCCTATTATTAACCTATCACATGTCCATCCTAACCATACCTTTACCATCAATTGATTTATATTCTCCCTCCCTACCCTCCCTACCTAGCCCTAAGATCTTGGTTCCATTCCATTGGTTCCATCACCACTTTTAGTAAGAAGAATTATATTTAGTTTCAATAATGGATTCAATATTCTAGACAAAGGTAGTATTTTGGAGTAGTAAGATAAAAGTTTGGCAGTTGCAAACTTCATTTATTGTTTATTTTATTTCATTGTCAAGCCACTCATTATAACCACCTATGGAAAAATTAGTATCGTTGACTTATGCCATTGTATCCTAGTTATAATTACCTATGGGAAAACTAGGGACAACAATTATTTATTGTGCCTTGACCATACCAACTAGCCATTTCCTAAACCATATTGTGTCATCATACCAATTGTGTCTATTTTATTTGAATTAGGTGTTACACTCATTATATTATTCTAATTTAGGGCTTAACTACAGTGAATTGAGGTCTCATCTTGGGACTATGTAGGTAGAACTTAATACTCATTGAGGTCAGCTCAGTCACCCTAAGCCATACTCTCGCTATTTTGTGAGCAACCTAAGCCACACTTTCACCATTTTGTGAGTAACCTAAGATATGAACTAAACATTTTATGAGAAAAATAAGCCATGATATTACCAGTTTAAAATAAACTTAAGACACTCTCTTACCATTTTTTAAGAAACCTAAGCCATATTCTTGTTGTTTTGTGAGCAACCCAAGCCATACTCTGGCCATTTTATGAGCAACCTAAGTAATGCTCTTTCCATTTTGTGAGTTTGGACCATTTAGTGTCTCATCACTCTCAATCGAGTTTATATACTCCAAAAAATTCAAAAAAATTCAAAAATCATTATAAAAAACAAAAACATTAACCACTTCTTTTCCTTATGGATTTTTCAAACCCTCACTAAGTCACAAGAAAATCACTTGTCATTTATTTTACCCATCCTTTTTGGCCTTTTATCCTATGCACTTACCATTTTGTGAGACCATTCATGTTATTCTATCACATCCATCATGTTTATTTTTTTATCAATTATCATTTTCTTCCCATTTCCTGGGAGAAATACATTTGACCTAAAGTTTTTATTGGATCATCACATCCATATAACTATGTAGGCAACATCCATTTTCCTAGTACATATGGAGATAGCTCGTCCACCCCCTTTCTTTTATTCTATTCCCCATTCATGTTTGTTTGTTAAGTTGTAACTTATTTTATAGGGGTAATGTTCATTCCATTATTTGTACTAACATTAGGATTGGCTGTTATTTGTTTCTTTCTTTATTTATTTTCTTTACTTATTTATTTGTTTGTTGTTTGTGTGTTTGTTTATTTGATTTCAGTACTGTTGACTTGATTCAGTTTAAATCTATTCATTGGGTGATTCCTTATGCATTTTTACTTGAATCCATCCATATTATTATGTCTACATTTCCATCATGGTTTTTATCATTGGTGCATTATTTTCTATTGAGTATTGAATCTTGGGAGTCGGTCCTTATGCATCTCTCAAACCAATCCTCATAGTGTTCTATCATGATGCCTACCATCATGTGATACAACAAAAATCATATTTAGGAAGTTTAATTATCAATAGAAACATTGAAATATCTTCAACATTAACATCAATCACATCTTGATCCAATCCAAATCATATCCCAAAAATAGTAATTAAACAATGAATAAATTTCCCTACTAGCAAGTTGTTAGTTCGAATGTGTATTTCCATACTAGCAAGTTGTTCCAATTAATATTTATCCTTTATATTAAGTTATCATCATCATGTCTTTGATCATTATCCAATCAATCATATTTTCCATAATCAGGGTCCAATGATTATAACCACCCATGGGTAAATCAATGTACACCATCCCACCTACATTTCTCAATGATTATAACCATCTTTGGGCAAACCATTATGTTTTCACCAAATTTAATTTATTTTTCCCAAACAAGGGCATGATTTTATCTTGTTTATCTATCCTAATTGGGCAAGCTCCATCTTCTTAATGATTATAACCACATTTAGGAAAATTATTATGTTATCATACCCCATTGCCAGTATCAAGGTATAATGCTTATAATCACCTTTGGGAAAACCATTATACATCATCCCACTTGCATTATCAATGATTTTTTTTTTAAATTGGGTAAAAAATTGTGTTTTTCACCCCATAATTTTCATCTTTTTGGTCCAATATTTTCCTCTTTTTGAGGGACTGATTTTTGACCCCTTTGCCAATCGCTCCCTCAAGGGGGCAAATTACAATTCATCCATTGTCATTGAAATTCTAGGAATATAAAACCTTTTAATTATTTGAGAAGACATTAATATGATTATATATTTAAATTCCTTCCAAAATAGGGGCAAACTATAGACACCAAAAAGTGGCCAACAATGACTTCTAATTAAGCTTCAGACCAATTTCTAGGAAATATCACAATTTGGCCTAGAAATAGTAAAACAGGTTAAATGATTTCAATCTATCATATACAAGAGCCTATTTCAGCCAATTTACCTCTAAATAGGTCA
This sequence comes from Torreya grandis, assembly GCA_037957365.1. Taxonomy (NCBI): domain Eukaryota; kingdom Viridiplantae; phylum Streptophyta; class Pinopsida; order Cupressales; family Taxaceae; genus Torreya; species Torreya grandis. The sequence goes on from JARHVA010006850.1 coordinate 764,570, forward strand.
ATGAATTTTATGGGATAACTAATTTTCATTAGATCATTTTGAGTATGACATTTTCACACCTAGATGCTCTAGATTGCTCTTTTCTACCAAATTTCTTGCATGAGACATGTGCCCTTGTTATTTTATGTTGGAAATATAATAAATGGGATAATGGACCCAACACATATAACATCACCTTATAATTATAATCTATACAAATTTCAAGCCAATAATATGATATGTTGACCAATTTGATTAATTTGAGCACCAATTTCTAAGATTTGCACCAAAATTGATAAATAATGTTTAAGACTAATTAATTTGAATCAAGAGCTTATGTTAATTTTCCATGGAACTTGTTAAATATTTCATTAATGGAAATTGGTTTCTAATATTTTCATCATCAAGTGAGGTTATTTATGGGGTGGCATCCACAATCTTTAATTGCAACAAATATCTAATTAAGCCCTCTCATGTCTCTTTAATGCCTCTTTGTCCCAAATATTTATGAGCACATTTATTGATTTTAGCCTCCAAAATTGAATGGATTATTAGCCACACATCTTAATTTGAGATGGATGGTTTAGGTTCATTCTAATCAAATAAAAAAATCTATAAATAGATGGCCTCACACTCATAATTTTAAGCTTTCTTGGTTTAAATTTATAATGATTAAATGATTTCAAAAGCCATTTGATATGGTGTTATTATGCCCAATTGTTGAGAGAAGCTTAAAAATACAAATACAATCCAAATTATGCCAAGAGGAGGTGGAGGATAGCCAAAGATCCATTGAAAAAGACCTTTAAAGCATAAGCTAAGCAAGCCAACAAGGAGAGCATTTGGAACATTCAAGGAGGGTGAGAAATGTTTGTTTTCTTTCCTTTTAGTTGTGTTTTGTCAATGTTTTTTCCTTACTAAGATCCCCCAAAGATCTAGGTATAAGGTCTTAGCATTAGTGTGTTTTGTTTTTCTATTTGATTTCCTACACTAACACTATACTAATATCCCCTTATCAGATTCTTGTATACACAGGAATTGGAGTTACTCCTCCTTGTCTCAAAAATATTAATCTACTTTTTAAGACTTGTTGGCCATTTTTCGGCCCACATACAAAGTTTTGACTGACAGTCATGTAGTAGGGTTCCTATTGAGAGAGTGGTCTAATGGTTGAATAAATAAATAGAGTTCTAGATGGAATGAGTGGACTGAAGGGATCATGCAAAGTGCAAAGCTTTTGAAACACTTTAAGCTTGATTAAAGAGTATTTTGTTCAATTATAAGGGATAGGTCTGTCGAGCAAAGAAAAAGGTTCTTGTGCAAGTTTTATGGTAAAACCAAGTAGTTCAAGGTCATGGAACAAGTATGCCCAAGATTCAAGTCTTCATAGTTCTTTTAGGCCTTCAAGGATCAAGAAACATTTTAAGCATTAGTTTAGAAGAACATATAGGCCTTTGAAAATCTAAGTGAAAGACCTTTTTTTGGGCTAAGTCTTTACTCAAGAAATTTTTTTTGGGTCTTTATTTTGATAAGTTTAAATCTTTTGGATCTTTTATTTAGCTAAGTGATAATATTTCCTTCAAGAGATTTTTTTTGAGTTTTTTGGTTAAGTATCAAGTTTTGTTTTAGACATTTTGTCTGAAATAAAAATCCCAAAGGGTCATTTTTAAAGTAGATTATCTTTAAAAAACTCCCAAAGCGTCATTTTTTCAAGAAAGTAGCCCAAATAAAAGTTTTGAAGGGTCATTTATTTATAAAAGTATCATGAGATAAAGAACTGAAGGGTCATTCTTTTGGGAAAGTGTCCAATATAAAATCCCATAGACAAAAGTTTGAAGGAAATGACCCATGGAATATATGTTGTAGCAGAGTAATGATGGTTGCATAAATGTCAATTTTAGGCTATGACAAGTAGCCGTTTGAATTCAAAAAGGTCCAAAATGGTCTCGCAAGTGTCAAATTCAAGCATAGAAAATGACCATTAATTTTCAAATGTCTTGAAGACATCCATGCAAACATAAAATTAAAGCTCAATAATCATCCATCGAGGATAAAATATTGATGATCATGTGAATGTCAAATACATTCATATATATGTCAAATATATTCATGTAGATATCAAATACAAGCACACATATGTCAAATAGAGGCCTCATGAAGTAGCCATTTGATTTCAAATATTTAGATCAATGATGCATGTTTAATCATTTAGAATATCCAATGATGAGTAGTGATTGATAGGTTAATAGGCTCAAATAGATCAATGATGTGCATTTAATCATGCATCCAAGATCAATGGTGAGTATAAGGTCAAATAAGTTAGTGAATCTAGAGGGTAAATACATATATGACAAGTGGTATAAGCACATTTAGTTGGTAGAAGATCGATGATCATCATTAATTTAAATGATCAAGATCTAATGGAGTGAGATTGGTCAATATGTCAATGAGCCAAGTTTGTTTTCAACAACCAATAAATAGAGGGCAAGCCCAAGACATTTTTTATGGAAGTCGATAAGCTATTTTTTAGTTGAGACAAGTAAATATAAAGAAGCCAAGTTTGAAGATGACCCATGATTGAAAAAATGTATATTTTAGGATTGAAGGGGGGAATTGAAGCTCTATAAATGTAGAATAGGTATTTTAGTACCTAACATAGATAAAAAGGTGGTAATTGAGTGTTAAAGTGAGATCAAATATTTAGCAAGTTCCATCTCATCGACATGAAAGCTATAGGAAAACCAATGAATGTGATTGGTTTTCAATCTATAGAATTACATGGATCTATCAGTTCCAAGGCATGAAGAGTTGGTCCTCATCATTGAATCAATTAAAATATGGTGTAGTATCCTGAAATGAAGATCTAGAAATTGGATAGAGGTAGTTGAGTATTCAATTCTTTTATAAGACCTTTGAAGTTGTGCCTTCTTGATAAGATCTTGAGTCAGCATCCTCAAGAGTGCTAATCCATCAAAAGTGATTGGGCCTCTTTTAATGCATCTCTCTCTCTCTCTCTCTCTCTCTCTCTCTCTCTCTCTCTCTCTCTCTCTCTCTCTCTCTCTCTCTCTCTCTCTCTCTCTCTCTCTCTATTTATCATAAATATAGGCTTCTAAGACTTAAAATGGATCCCTCTTTTTGGTATGACTAGAATCTACTAAAATTTGTATTGTAACACCTTTTAATGTAATTATAGATTGAATTCCATCATTTTCTAAGTTGGATTGAAGTGTGTTCCATGAATTCATATACTATGTTTAAGTGAATGTATGTTTCTTGTCTATGTCTAAGTTTTTCTCACCTTTAAGAAGTGATTAGTAGTTCTTACAAGGCATTATAAGTGCAATTTATAGTTTGTTATCTAGCCTAAAAGTGGATATTCTTTGGTCTTGAACATGTCTTATAGTTTGTCTTGTGTGAGTTTGAGTGATCAAATTATTTGTACATCACCCATTTTTACATGCTTTCATAAGTTATTATCAAAATCTCTCTCCCTTTTCTAAGCAAGTGTTATTTTAGGTTTAGTTTAGGTGATAGATCCATTAGGAAGTTAACCTTCTCTGGAGGTCTGATCCATTATTAGAATACCCATATCCTAGGATCAGTCCCATGTTGGACTAAATTTGATGAAAAGACTTGAACAATATTATTCTTAGTTAGGGTGAAATCTAGAACACTAATAGTTTTGATATGCCCGATGGGACCCAATTTATTTTTCATAATTGAAGTTTGAATATTAAGAAGAAGAAATTAAAAAAGGAGGAGACATTTAAGATTATCAAAATTTGAATATCCTTCAGGTTACAGAGTTCATCACATCTTCTAGATAGTGATTTCATGCCAAAGGTTATAACAATATCATCAAGTAAAGGTACTCCTTTTGAACTTACTAAATTATCTTTTACTTATTATAAAATATCAAGATTCAATAGTAAAATACCTTATCCTCCAATGAAACATTCAACTCCTGGTCATTCCATTATTTTAGTCCAATTTATTATCCCCATAAGCCAAATCCCTTTTGCCTAAATGGTTCTCAGTAATCAAGTGTTTATTTCATTTAATAGTTGTAGTCCCCTAAATTTAGACCAATATGATGACATCCCTATGTCTACATTAAAGAGTATCCATTTATTCTTAGGAGAATGGGATAAAACTACTGCTATTGAGCATATTCAAGATGTTGTAAATCTATATTTTATTTATAATGTTACTCAAGATAATGTGGCTATCAGATTACTTACTGATTCCTTCAATGGAAAGGCATTGCAATGGTATAGGAATCTTCCTTTGACCTCCTTTTCTACTTGGGATGATTTAGATGCAACCTTAGTTAGGTAATTTGAAGACAAGTTTGAACATCTATCTTTGGTTGAACAACTAACTACCATATAAAGGTACCCCCATGAATTTATGTTTGATTTTAACCTCAAATTCTAAAAGACATGGACTAAGATCCTTGCATTGGTTAGACCATCTCCAAAGTATGCATTTTTGTACTATCTTAAGGCCCTTAACTTGTATAAAAGTGTCATGATATAATTTATGGGTGGTAATACCTTTCTAAATTCCTATGAAATTACTATAAGGGTAGAAAATAGCTTAATACAAATAGGTAAACTTGCTCTAAGACCTCTAATTCCCATATTCCTAGAATTACAACCTATTCCCCCTCTCAATTTCCCCAAGTTCCATCTATATCTCTTATTCCATCTCCAAAATTCCACGTTATATCCCCTCCTAATCAATCTAGTGATATTGGTGATCTTAGAAACATGTTTCAAGCTTTTGGAAATGAAAATGTTTAACTCAAGAGATATAATTACCAAGGTAGACCTTATTAGCCAAAAAACTAGAATACTTATTCATCCTTTAGTAACCAAAGACCCCCTTATCAAGGTTTTAAGGATAATAGGCAACCTTATCAAAATCAAGGAGCCATAACCCAAACTAAACCATATGCATCCCTTGATCCTAATGTACATTCTAGTTTAAAAGCTATTGTTCCTTAAAATAACTTGATGCAAGATCCAAGTTGGCAGCCTTCCAATCAAAATGACACTCAAAATCAAGCCTTTATATCACAAGATATTACCATGCCATAAATGACATAGGAAGAGTTATCTATTTAAGGTGGTCAGTATCAAGATATGAATATGGCATTCCAAGGAGAAGCTCAAAAAATTCTAGGGCAACCTGATGCCATCAATATTAATTGGCAATTGGATGATCATATTGCATTCAATCGAGTTGGTGAAACTAGCAATACAAATGGTCAAGCAAAAGCTCTAACTAGAGCTAAAATAAAAGTAGTTGAGGAAGCTCACTATGGGAGCAATACTTTTAGTGTTACTAATTTTATTTCAAAGAGTGTCAATGATCAATTTATTGTTGCTATAGCACAAAAGATTCAAAAACCAGAGATAGTGAAGGTTACCTAAATGCCCCTAACTAGAGAACAACCAATGGCTCAAAAGTTGTAGCTAAAGATTAGTGGAACATCTTTTGGCATAATAGATCCAATGAAGAAATCAAATGTTCATATTAGCATGTGGTATTACCTTTCCATTCTAGGATAAAAGGACATGCTTATTCAAGATCTTTCATCTCTTAAAGTGTCTAAATAACCAATTGAGAAACAAAGAGTGTTAAGCACTAAAAAAATTTAAACCAAATTTAATATGACCATAAATCAGATATAAACAATGCAATAGCATGCATCATGGAAACATTCCTCAAATCATAGTTAATATGTAAGCATAAATGGAGATAATAAGAATCAATCACACATAACATAGATCTACCATCATTTACCCAATGTGGGCTACATCCACTATGAAAGTTCTCAAATAAAATAATAATCTAAAATAAGATTACAATGAACTCTCATAGAGATAGTAAAATCTCTTGTAGAAAATATTGCACAAAAAATTTCACTTTCACCTATACCTACACAATATTGTATCTCACAAGCTGATATACCACACCTTGAAATAAACACTTGCACTTTTCTAAAACACCTACACTTTGAATCTGATCCTCAAAGCCACACCCTACAAATATACCATCAATCTCTAAAGGCCACACCACACCCTGTATATATAGAAAATGAGGTAAAATCCATAAAAGGATGAGAAATTGTGCCATGCTTATCTAAGATAAGCATCATCCAAAAATGAAAACTCAGTTCCACCTCATCAAGCTCATCCAAAATCTTAGCCAAGAAGAAACATGTTAATATTGACTCTTCACCTTTTAAGGCACATTTTCCAACAATCATGTGATCACAACCAAATCCTTGTAACAAGGAAAGAAATACATTTTCCAATGAACAAAAAAAATCCCTAAAAATAAGGAAATCAATCCCAATTCCAATAAAAAAAGGAAGTTGTATGGAAATAAATAAATATAACAATTAATTCCCTAAAAATAAATAAATCAATCCTACTTCCAATAAATGAGGAAGTCACATAGAAATTATTAAATAAAAATTTAATAATATTTCACTCACATGTGGAGTACATGAGAAATGCATTACCCACATCTTTGGAGCTCTATAAGCCCCCAAAACATATCATCATGGTCATGTGATAGCCCCAAAGGGCTCCACACTCAATAATCTCCCACTTGGAAACCGTTTCTCCTAAATAGAATCTATCACTACTCGATGACCACTAAGGCCAACCAAATCTAAACATACTCTCAACTTGTCCAATGTGACCACTTTGGTCATCATATCCATAGGATTTTTTCTAGTATGAAGCTTCTCCAGCTTCACCAAGTTCTCCTCCAAAGCTATCCTAAGAAGTGATAATGTAACTATATGTGTTTCATCCTCAAGTGGAAAGCAGAGTTCTCTACGAAATGAATAACACTTTGACTATCACTATGTAGTCTCCAAACTTCCTTCTCATGCCCAAAATTTAAAAAAAAAACTCATATAACCAAATCATCTCCTTGCTAGCCTCTGTGGTAACAACATACTCTACCTTTGTGGTTGACAAAGCCATAACCTTCTATATCCTATAAATCCAACTAACCACTATATCTCTAATGGTAAATATATAACCTATCATACTTCTCTTACTATAAATATCCCCTACTATATCTGAGTCCACATAACCATGCAAAATTTTATCTGATCCACCATAACATAATGCAAAATCCATTATTCCTCTTAAGTACCAAAGAATCCATTTCACTTCTTGTTAATTCTCATAACCTGGATCACTCATATACATACTCACAACTCCCACTGCTTGGGTAATATCCAACTTAATACAAACCATGGCATACATCAAACTACCAATTATTGATGAATAAGGTACTTTGGACATCCTAAGATTTTTAGCTTCTATCTTAGGACAGTACTCCTTTGATAATCTAAAGTGGCCTTCCAAAAGAGTAATAATAGATTTAGCATCCAACATGCTAAACCTTTCCAATAATTTCTTTACATACTCTAATTGGGATAAGATCAACTTCCTCTCCTTGTCATGAGAAATCCTCATACCATGGATTTGCTTTGTATCACTAAAATCCTTCTTAAAAAAGGAGTCACTAAGTTGTTTCTTGAGAATATGAATATGATGTATGTGCTTTCCTACAACTAACATGTCATCGATATACAAGCATAATATAATAAAGGAACTATCATAAAAAAATTGACATACACACAATGGTTAGAATGACACCTTTGATATTCTTATTCTGACATAAAACAATCAAATTTATTATACCATTGATGTGGAGCTTGTTTTAAGCCATACAATCTTTTCTTTAGTTTACACACATAGTTTTCCTTCCCTTTAACCTCATAACCATATGACCACTTAACATATAACTCTTCATCCAAATCACCATGAAGAAAATCAATTTTCACATCTAACTAAACCAAGAATAGTCCTAATAGAAGTCATTTTTACAATAGGAGATAAAATCTCATCAAAATCAATACCTAATTTTTGCGTAAACCCCTTAACCACCATCTTGGCCTTATATGTTTTTATCCCTTCATCCTCTTTTTTTATTATAAAGATCCATGTGTATGGAAATGCACTTTTTCCCTTGGTTAGCCTTACCAAATCACATGTTTTGGTTCTTCTTGATAGATCGATGCTCCTCATCCATGGCTTGCTCCCATTTCATCCTAACATCTACCTGCATTGATTCTTCATAACACTTTTGTTCTCTATTATTAATGAGTAATAAATAATTCAAAGGATAAAAATGTTTAGGTGTTCTTTTCACCCTAGAAGACCTTCTTACCATAGGAGTTTGGAGTCCTTTTGTATAAGGTTACTGAACTAAATCATTGGATACTTTTCCATCAACAATGTCATCTAATATTGTGTACTCTTTCTATTATTGTTCCTACAACTAATCCTTATACATGACTTTTTCATTAAAGACTACATTTATAGATCAAAATATTTTCTTATCTTTAATGCTCCATAAATGCAAACCAAAGTCATCCTCACCATAACCAACAAATGTGCATTTCTTTTATTTAGCCTCTAACTTGGTCCTATTCTCTTTCTTAATGAGAGAAAAAGCCTCACATCTAAAGACTCTAAGAAAATAATAATCAACATTCTTATCAGACCAAGCTTGTTCAAGAATGTTTCCATCCAAAGGCATATAAAGTCCTATGTTAATCATATATACTATCATGATAACTTATTATACACAAAACTATAAAGGCAACCCTACATATAACCTCATACTCCTAGTACATTCCATTTTTATTATGTTCATCCTTTCATATACCCCATTTTTCTATGGAGTTCCTAGAATCATCCTTTGCCTATAGATTCTATTGTTAGAACAATAATAAAAGAAAGTATTACTATAATAATCACCTCCATTATCTGATCTAAGACATTTCAAATTGAGACTTGTTTCATTCTAAACCAGGGTTTTCCACTTCTTAAAAGTGTCAAATACTTCATATTTATTTTTAATGTAATAAATCCAAACTTTCTTAGTTGCATCATCAATAAAACTGGCATAATAACTAGATCCACCAATAAAAGATACCTAAGTTGGTCCCCATACATCTGAGTGTACTAGATCTAACTTATTCTCTTTTTTGTGGGTCCAAAATTTAGGAACTTAACCCACTTTTATTTCCCATACACACAATTCTCATAGAAATCTAGATCTAGATCTTTCAATCTAGGCAACTTGTCTTTTAAGATCTGCATGCCCTTATGGCTCATATGATTGAGCCTGTAGTGCCACATAGTTGCATATCCATCTGTAGAAACTAAATCCATAGAATAAACACTACTAGTCAAATATAAAGTACCAACTTTGTTACCTCTCAAAATCATAAGAGAACTTTTGGTAACTTTCCAAGAATCTACAGTAAATAATACTAAACATCCCTCATTGCCTAATTATCCTACTAAAACTAAATTTTGTCTCAACATAGTCACGTGTCTAGCATCCTTAAGGATCCATATGTTCTCATTCTATATTTTAACTTGAACACAACCTTTTCCTATGATCTCACATGGCTCATCATCACTAAGATAAACATGTCCTAGATTCTCTTGAACATAATTAGTTAAATAATGCCTATGTGGAGTAGCATGAAAAGAAGCCCCTGAATCTAAAACCCAAGACTAAAAAACACTATCCATAGAAATAATTAAGGTATCCTAACATGATTTACATAATTTCACATTTACCTCATTCATTTCCTCCTTATTGGCATTCTTATCCCAAAGTGACCAATAATCCTTCTTTGAGTGTCCACTCTTCCCACAATGCCATCATATCATCTTGGATCTATATTTGGACCTCGATCTACCTTTTGAATTTCCTCAATTGCCTTTACTCTTGTCCTTTTACCTCCCTCTAGTATTAATGGATAAATCATTACATGAAGATGATTCACTAGTGCTTTTACTTCACATCTCCTCGCTAAGAATCACACCTACAACATCCTCAAAATTTAAGCTTTCCTTAGTAGGGATTGCATTACTCATAGCCATAACCAAATTATCCCAACTATCAGGTAAAGAACATAAGATTAAAAAAGATCTAAATTCATCATCAAACTTAATTCCAATAGAAGTGAGCATACTTAAAACTAGATTAAAATCATTTAGATGATTCAAAATAGAACCATTAATCTTCTTATAAGAAATATATTAGAAGCAGTGGTTTTCTCATATAACTTTCCAAGTTTATCCATGAGATATTTTGTGGTTTTCTCATCAAAAATATTAAATGAAAAATAAGATGTAAGACATAATCGAATGGATTCCAATGCTTTCTTGTTAAGAAATGACCAATCTGCATCACTCATACTTACACATTGTTCTACTTTCCCCTCCAAAGGGAGATGAAGCTAATTCTGATACAAGTAATCTACCATCTACATTTTCCACAAACCAAAATGCTTACCATCAAACTTGTCTACTTTGAATCTAATCTCTTCTCCCATGTCTCCCACTCAAGATAATAATATTTCTTAGATTTACCACTTCAGAAAAACACACACCAAAGCTTTGATACCAGTTGTTAGGAATTAAAAACTTTTAAATCAGATTTAATATGACCATAAATCAGATATAAACTATGCAATAGCATGTAACATGAAAACATTCCTCAAATCATAGTTATTATGTAAGAATAAATGGAGAGAACAAGAATCAATCACACATAACACAAATATACCATGGTTCACCCAATGTGGGCTACATCCACCAAGAAAGTTCTTAAATAAAATATTAATCTAAAACAAGATTACAATAAACTCTCATAGAGATAAAAAAATCTCCTATAGAAAGTGTTGCACAAAAAGCTACACTTTCACCTGTACCTTCACAATGTTGTATCTCACAAGTTTTTATACCACACCCTACAACAAACACTTTCACTTTGCTAAAACACCTACACTTTGACTCTAATCCTTAAAGCCACACCCTACAAATAAACCATCAACCTCTAAAGGCCATATCACACCTTGTATATATAAAAAATGAGGGAAAATCCACAAAAAGAGTAGAAATTTTACCATGCTTATCCAAGATAAGCATCGTCCACAAAGGACAACTCAATTCCACCTCATCAAGTGCATACAAAAGCTTACCCAAGAAGGAACACACCAAGATTGACTCTTCACCTTTTAAGGCACATTTTCCAATAATCATGTGATCATAACCAACTCCTTGTAACAAGGAAGGCAATAAATTTTTCAATGAACAACCAATATCCATAAAAATAATGAAATCAATCCCACTTCCAATGAAAAAAGGAAGTCACATGAAAATAAATAAATATAACAATAAATTCTCTAAAAATAAGGAAATCAATCCCATTTCCAATAAATGAGGAAGTCACATGGAAATTATTAAATAAACATTTAATAATACTCCAATCACATGTGGAGTACTTGAGAAATGCATTACCAACATCCTTGGATCTCTCTAAGCCCCCAAAACATGCCACCATGGTCATGTGATAGCCTTAAAGGGCTCCACACTCAACAAAGAGCTGTCTTGGCCAATTCAGACCAACAAATCAAATAAGTTGATCAATAGATACATAACATGATAAAAGTGGAAAAAAACAATGTCAAATCAAATAAAAACCCCTCCCTTTTATCTCTTTTTGATAGTAGGTTATTTTTTAGTCCATAATTGTATGGTAGATAGTGGATCTAGTAGCACTGTCATACCCAAAAAAATTATAGACAAGCTTGGTCTTATCTGTAAGCCAAATACCAAATGAGTATTACAATTATATGGGTCACCAACAAAGATAGTAGGCATAATAAAAGGTCTAAAACTGACATTACATGCTTGTCCGAATGTTATTATTTAATAATATCTAATTGTAGTGAACTTGTCTCCCTATTTTTCCATGTGTCTGTCTAGAGACTTTACTTCAAATATTGGAGGATATTTGTCAACTGATTGGACCTATTTAATGTTTATGACTAGATATGGCACTAAGGTAATAATACATCTTTAACCTATTACAATATTTCATTTGGATCCATATATACCAAAAGTGGTGAACACTAGTTGTGTTATCTTAGACAAGGTACTAGAAAATAGTGAGGTGGAATCTGAATCACCTATAGATGGAGTCCCAAATATTTTTCTTGATGAATGGGACTTTTATTTGCATGGAAATGATCCCTATAAGTTAATTGAATAAGAAGTACATGGCATATATTATCTTACTTTAAATGATGCACCAATTCTAACATTGATGAAAGATGATCAATCTATTGATAGACTATGGTAACTATTTTTTGATGGGTTTAGGAACAAATATACCACTAGATCTAGAATGATCTTAATTTATCTATATAATCAAAGGTATTTCTATTATCTCAAGTTTTATTTTGGTTTTTCTAATAATGTACTAATATGAATCACTATTGCATGGTTTGCAATGGGCAAGAAAGATGAAGGTAAATTCTTTACAATTTTTTAGAGGTAGTGAGTTGGTAGTTTACCAAGGGGACTTAATATATGCAAGAACCCACTACTTAGGTCCTATAAGCATAGATTATGGGACCTAGTGGAATAATTTCAATATTTAAATATTAAATCCATATCAAGAAAGAAGAACAAGCATGTAGATAGGTTAGCTACCATTGGATCATAATTTAGTATCGTAGATGACATAAAAAATGAAAAAGTTCAATCACACATCAAGGTAATTGTGAGACCTTCTATCCTAGACAACCATGAAAATTGGCAATTATTTTAAGATGATATTTAGATTACCAGATTCTTACAAGAGGAAGCTAAATTATCCTTAAGGAATAAAGACAAGCATTTGTAATAATATAGTGACTAGATTATGCAATTAAAGATAAATAAGTTGCCTAAAGGGTTAGTCACCTTTGAAAACATATTTAGTAGGGATGATGAATTGAGAAAATAAAATTTTGATTTATCAATCAAGGAAGAACATTATACAAATGTAGATATTTCCACTAGTAAGAGCTTAAATCTGGGTAAAGTTTGGACATCTTCAAAGAATGAAACTTTTATTAAGTTATGTTCAAATTTTATAGATGTCTTTGCATAGTAGTATAGTGACCTTAAAGGATTTGATACAAGTATATCTCAATATACCATTGATTTATAAGATGAGACTAGGCTATTCAGATAGAGATGAAGGCCTATTAACCCAAAGCTTTAACTTTTGATGAGAGCTAAATTACATAAGTTCATTGAGTCAACTATAATATTTCCAATTAAGCACTCAACTTAGGTGGAAAATATTATTTTAGTATGGAAAAAGAATGGTGAAATAAGGCTATGTGTTGACTTTCATGACTTGAAGAAGGCCTCTCTTAAATATCATTATCCATTGCCATCAATAGAACAAATTATACAGCTAGTTGTAGGTTCAAAAAGTTTCTCTTTATTAGATGGCTTTAGTGGATATAACCAGATTTGGGTCAAACAAGAATACCAATTCAAAAAATCCTTCACTATAAAATAGGGGACATTTGCATACAAAAATATGCCTTTTTGTTTATCCAATTCTAGAGACATATTTTAGAAAGCCATGGACATGGCATTTTAGGGTCTCCTCAACAAGTTTATACTTTTTTTTTATCTAGATGGCATCATAGTGTTCTTTAATAGTGTAGATGAGCATATAATTCACCTTAGACAAGTGTTTGAAAGGTGTGGGGAATTTAGAGTGTCTTTGAATCTAAAAAAGTGTGTTTTCTCTATTCATAAAGTTAGGATTCTTAGACACATGATTTAAAAAATGGTACAAGCATAGATCTTTATAGGATATACTCAATCCTTATACTTTCCTTGCATAAACATAAGAAAGCCTTTCAAAGAATTTTAGGCAATATCAATTTCATAAAGAGATACATCTTAAATTTTTCTACTTTATCTAGACCACTCATAGTCATGCTAAAGAAGGGTCAGAGTTTTAGTTGGTCCAAATAAGGAGTAAGAATATTTGAAGAGATCAATAAATCTATAGACAATGTTCCTACACTCCTGAACCTTGACTTCACAAAGTATTTATTCTTATACACCTATGTTTACATCGACATAATTTTAGGTATTCTCATGTATTAGAATAAAAATACTTTAGAACAACCAATAGCCTTCTTCAGTCAAGGCTTATAAGAATATGAAACAAGGTATTATTTTGTTGAGAAACATGTACTTTTAGTCACAAGGTCTCTTAAAAAGTTTAGGTACTTGATGTCCAATAATAAGATAAATTTAATGATCTCACATCTAAGTGTCAAATATTTCCTCTTGAACAAAGATATAAATGACGAAAGATTTTATTGGATAACTAAGGTCATGGAATATGATGTTTAGATCAAGGTCATAAAGCTGGTAGAGGCAAAGGAATTTATGAACATCTAACCCAAGACATGTAAGAGACTAATGGGATGGTTATGGTGTCAAATGATGAAGAAATTGCAACTAATCATACCTCATCTTCTAGCTAGTTCCAAAAGATGGTAAGGTATTTACAGGATGGTATTTATCCTTCTCATCTGACCCCTTCAAAGAGGAGATATTTTAGATTGAAATCAATTCCTTTTCTTCTTGTTGATAATGTGTTGTTCAAAAAAGATATTGTATGCAATCATAAATGCATCATGTTTATAAATCAATCTTTGCTTGAAGAAGATAGATTATACCTACACTTTTGATTAGGAACACATTTTTTAAGTGGGACCATGACCAATATAGGAATCCATTAGACCCAATTAGGGGATCACTTGTCATAATACACCATGCTAGAAAGGGTTCCAAATCCTACAATCTAACATAATCATGCAACAACCCTAAAAGAGTCCTAGGTTTGATATTCACTCTATTCTAATAAACAAGAATGTAAATCTAATCTAGTGCTCACCAAATCTTGTGGCATAATATGAGGGGTTAGTAAAGCAATAAAAACATGTATAGGAGAATCTTGATTAAGCTAAGTATGAGTAATACCCTAATATATGGAATATGAAGATTAATATTATTTGAGCCAATACTTATGCTATTTATATCTACTAAAGAGAGGAGAACAAAGTTAGAATATACTTACTAGAATGTGAACTTGTTGAGACTCAATCTCTCCCTTGTGTTATGTTGTAGAGCCTATTTCCAAATTACAATGTATTTCAAATACTATACATTTAAAATGTATTGTATGATCTTTATGTATACTCCTATGGTGAGGTCTTCTAGGGTAAGAAGGGAACTTAAACAGTTTTATCCATCTTTTAATTATTTATTACTCATTGATAATGGAGAGCCAAAATACTTTAAAGAAGAACTGCAAGTAGATGTTAGGAAGAAGTGTGAGTAAGGAATAAATGAGGAGCATAAGTCTCTCATAGAAAATCAAACTTGGGATTTAGTAAACCCACCTGAAGGTAAGAGAGAATTGTAGAACAAGTGGGTATACATAATTAAAGAGGATGATGGAGGTAAGAAAAGGTACAAGGACCGATTGGTGGTAAAGGGGTTTGCACAAAAGAAGGGAATTGATTTTGATGATATTTTTTCCCCAATGGTAAATATGACTTCTACTAGGACTGTTCTTAGGATAGTGGCAGTGTAAGACTTACACTTGGAGCAGATGGATGTGAAGACTGCATTCCTTCATGGTGATTTAGAGGACTTATATATAGAGAAACCATAGGGATATGAGGTCACAAGTAAGAAGAACATGGTTTTCAAACTAAATAAGAGATTGCATGTCCTGAAACAAGCTCCATGATAGTGGTACAATAAATTTGATAGTTTAAATGGAATAAGGATACTCTAGGTGTCATTTAGACCATTGCATATATATCAAGAAGTTTGATGATGGTCATTACATTATCCTATGTCTGTATGTGGATGAGATAATGGTTGTAAGTAAGAACAAAATAAATGTACTCAAGGAACACCTTTGTAATTCCTTTGCTATGAAGGATTTAGGAGAAGCAAAAAAAAATCCTTGGTATGAGAATAACTTAAGATAGGAAGGAATGAAAGCTAAATTTATCCTAGGAAGAGTACATTAAAAAGGTCTTAGAGAGGTTTAGTTTGTAGGATGCTAAGTAGGTTAGGACTCCTTTGGTAGGCCATTTGAAGTTATCAAAGGAGTAGTGTCCTAAGATAGAGGAGGAGAGAAGCCAGATGTCACATGTACCTTATTCATCAATAGTTAGTAGATTGATATATGTCATAGTATGCACTAGGCTAGATATTACCCATGTAGTGGGAGTAGTAAGTAGGTACATGAGTGATCCAAGTAGAGAACACTAAAAGGTAGTTAAATGGATCCTTCAGTACTTAAGAGGGACCATGGGGATAATTTTAAGCTATGGTGGATTGGACACCACTTTGCATAGTTATGTAGATTCATACATGGTTAGAAATTTAGACAATAGGAGTACAATAGGATATGTATTTACTATAGGTGACATAGTGGTGAGATATATTTCATGACTACAATAATTTATGGCTTTATCAACCACAAAGGCAAGAAAAGATATTATTTGGTTATATAAATTGCTTTAAGAGTTGGGGCATAAGCAGGAGGAAGGGAAGTTGTATAGTGATAGTCAGATTGCTATACACTTAGAAAAAAACTTTGATTTCCAAGCTAGGATGAAGCATATACCGTTGAGGTACCATTTCATCAGGATATCTTTGGAGGAAGAGAAGTTGAAGCTAGAAAAGATTCATACCAATTAAAATCTTGTAGACATGATGACCAAGATGGTCACAAGGGAGAAACTAAAGCTATATTCAATTTTACTTGGCCTTCATAAATGATAGTGAAAGGTTGAGAAACCTAATTAGAGGAAATAAATCTCCAAGTGGGAGATTGTTATGTTGTGGATACTATTTCTAAATTATAATGTATTTGAAATACTATACATTTAAAATATATTTTACACTCTATGTATTCTTGCCATTTTGGGTTGACTTAGCCCATGGTTTTGGTACCCATTATTTTTTAAAACCACTATGTTGATGTATTAATTATATATGGATATTTAGTAGGTAATACATCATGAGAACAAGGGTTTTAGAAGGAATAATAGACTATGTGAATTCAGATACAAATTTAAGAGAGCTTATAGAGCACAACTCTAAACAATATTTATTCATTGTAATGTGAGAAGAATTATCTGAGAGTGGATTGGACTCTTGTGGATTTTAATAAAATATAAGCAATTTTTTCTTAGTGGATGTAGCCCACAATGGGTGAAACATGTTAAATTTGGTCTTCTTGTTGTGCATTTTTATTTATGTTCTTTATGCATCTTTATTCATAACTATTATTATTACAATTTTGTGAAATTATTCTGCATAAATTTTTGATTTATTCCTAACACCTTGGCCAAAGGGGATTTGTAAGATATTTTTTTGGTTTGTAAAGATAACTAAAAAAGGCCAAAGCATCCAAGACTTGTCCATAAGACTAGATTCTCCAAGTAGAAACCCTAAGCTAATATTCCTCAAGTAGAATGGTGGAAGAGTAGATCATAAGGAAGCATGAGTGAATAATAAATCTTGATTTCATATTAAAATAATGATGAAATGATCTTGTATTTATAGGTGGATCTCACCCTAAATCCTTCTAAATATGCCATCTATGTGGGGTCGACCCAGTAGACCCTCTATATTTTCAGGAGATAAATCACTGGGTGTTGAACTAGGTTGGCTAAAGGGATAACAAAACTCTCAAGTGATAATACCCAAAAATAGTATAGGGTCAACCAAGTCAACCCTATATAGTAATTAGAGTTTGAAAATTGTACAAGGTTGACCCAGTTGACCTAGTATAGTCAACTAGAGAAAGGAGATCAAGGTGAGTAAAAGAGGGATGAAAAGAGGAAAAAGACTAGAGGAGTGTGAAAGGGAGGAGTAATATATTTGATAATGGTTTTAAGATCTGGTTGGATTGGTAATAATATGGCAATAAGGGGCACCATTCTTGTGAAGTACCAAAGGTCTGCCCACCCCTTTCTCAGTGCACCTCTTAGGGTGTGCACTTAGAGAGATTGATTCTTAATGGGTTTTTTCAAGATATAAAGCATCAATATTTGATAAAAATTGAAAATATTATGTATCTACATATTCCCCACTTGAATCTCATCATGTGTCACTAAGGTGCAATAGGGGATGTTGCTTTGAGAAAGAACATAGTATCACACAACATTGATGCTAAAAGAAAGTTGTAGTCTTTTAAAGCAAAAATAACTAAAAGTAAATGAATAAAAAGTAAATATGATGTATAACTTGACTTACCTCATCACTAGATGGTTCTCTACTATGTTTTTAGTTTTGATTATTGAGGGTGCAGAGACTATTTTTGATAAACCCAAGAATACAAAACTAAAGAGCAAAAAAAACATAAGAAAAGCCAAGATAGTTGATGTTATGAGGATGGGATGTACTTGGGAAATTTAAAAATATGGTGTGATATATGATATTTTAGACCAAATAATCAAGTCAAAAACAAGATTAAATTAGGTAATTAAAAATCCAAGGCTACTAAAGATCGAAAAACTCAAATAAGTAATCCTTAAGTAAGAAAGGCAAACTTATCAAGTCAAACCAATGATACATGTCAAACAGGATGGTAATAAAATATTAAATGGTAAAATAAGAAAAACAATGCTAAAAAAAATTTAATGAGTGAGTAGTAACAATCCTTATCTCACTCAACAATGGAAAAAGCTGCATAAAAAGGGAAAATAACATTGAGAAGTGAGAAGTAACAAGACAACCTCACTCAATAATGGAAAAGGGTATGAAATCAGATGTCCATAACAAAATTATAGTAAAAAAAATGATAAATGGTAAAAATGAAAGTAAGAAAAGTTTATATATGCAAAATTTTGCTGAAAAACAAAGAAGTAATCCATAGTTTCTCAAACATGTTGTTTCACTCTAAGGATAGATAAAACTAGAACAAAGTAGTGATAGCATGTTTTTAAGAGATGAAGAAGAAGGAATTAAATAAGGGAAAATAGATTTGGAATCACAATTTATCTATCAAGGGGGGAACAAAATGGGTGGAGGGGATAATGAAGGAAAATCTAAGGTAGAGGAAATATTTATCGAAGTCAAGACACTAAAATTAGGTTTGTAAAATAAGAGGACTTCCGACCTTAAGGAATCTAAAGAAGTTATCTTAGCTACATAAGTATTAGGTTAAAAAATGAAGTATATATATCATCCCATGAAGGCTATATGCATGAAAATTAAAATGGACCTACCTTTCCATAATGTGTTCTCCATTCTTTAAGACTCCTTATAAAGTCATCAATCTACTGGGAAGATTGGGTACTTGTGTGAGAAAATAGGTAGCACCATAGAGTTTGTTGAACTCCCCTATTCAAATATAATGTCCTATTTTACCCCAAGGACCTTGGCTCTATGTGAGTCTAACTTTGGAATTTGAGATTTGATTGAAGATAAGAGATGTTCTTGTAATCATGTCTTTTGGTGTAATTTGAATTTTGAGATTTGTATGTTGCCTTTTAGATATCATTGCTTTATGATTAAAATGATTTGGATTTTAACTTTATTTATGGTTTTTTTATTACTCCTCCATAAAAATTTGTAAAACCAAACATGGGTGCTAAATATGACTTTCATTTGAATACTTGGGACAAGGATTCTAAGAAAGAGAACTTCAAAGAGCATAGGGTCTACGAGTCTCGTAAATCTAGGTGAAATAAAAGTTCTATCTTGAATTTGATGTTGTTTTATCCAATATGGATTGAAAAGTAAGGGGAATCAAAAGGAATGACACATGGAACAATTTTAATTAATTCAAATCCTAAAAAAGGTGACAAAGGAAAAAAAAAGGGGGGGATACAATGACAATAAAGTGTGATTCATTATCATAATAATGAGGGAAATGGAGGAAAACATGCTGACATGGATTGTTTACACAAATTTCATCTATCTAAAAAATTAAAAGCTAAAATTGAGAATAAGGATGTAAAAATATGAAAAGATGGTAATTTTATGAGGGTCAGGTCCTATCCAGGATCTTACACTGCAACTCATAAAAGAGAAATCCAAGGGATGTCATAAAGCAAGCGAAAGATAAAGTGAGGTAACAAGAAATATGATAGTTTTGTGAGGAATATGAGGTTCTATCCATGGTCTTATGAATCAAATCACAAAATAAAAACCCAAAGGGTGTCAAAAAGAGAAAATGCAAGAAGATAAAGAAGACTATTGTACATCAATAAACCAAAAGACCAAAATGGAGGACTAAAGGTTTGTGAAAGGAACTTGTTGTAGAGGGAAAGAACTATGTAAGTAACCTAAAAAAAGGGTTAGATAGATGTAGATAGAAAGCATGAACAAAAGGAAATGTTTATAAAAATTAAATTTTGAGGAATTATGCATTGGTGGGTTCATTGAAAATATGCCCTTCATTAGTTTGAAGGCAGTAGGTGTTTGGACCTAGAATATCTTTGACTAAATATGGGCCCCACCATTTTTTGGAATATTTAACTTATTTATCATGGGTTTATTCTTATTTAAGAACAAGATCACCAATATTAAATTTATGGAATTTAACACATTTGTTATGTTACCTGGTAATACGAGCCTTGTATTGGTAGCTATGTTGTAAGGTGAAAAGATGACGTTCATCAAGTAGATCAAGGGAATAAATATGAGATTCACATAATTATTCATAGATAATAATACCATGAAAATATATAAAAAGAGAGAGAAGCTCAAATTCTAAAGGAAGAACTGACTCAAAACCATAGACTAGAGAAAATGCCATTTCCCTAGTGGAAGTGCATATACTAGTCCTATAGGCCCAAAGTGAAAGGTAGAGATGAAGATGCCAATCCATGAAATTTTCATCAATTATCTTATGGAGAATCGTTTTGAGAATTTTATTAGTGGACTCAGATTAACCATTGTATTGTTGATGATAAGGCATGGAAAATTTGTGATTGATCTTGAATTTATTGTAAAGTTGTTTAACAGTTTATTTTTGAAATTAACACCATTGTTTGAAATTATGTTATGGGGAAAACCAAAGAATAAAATGATTTGATTAATAATAAATTTGGAAATGGTAGGATCGATGATGTTAACAAGGGGCATGAATTTTAACTTCTTGGTAAAATATTTGGTAATGGTGATGATAAAGATATGCCCATCTTGGGATAAAAGTACTTTGTCAATGAGATCAAATCCCCATGTGAAAAATGGCCAAAGATATTCAATATTTTAAAGGTTAGCTAGAGGTGAATGGATTAGATCATCATGAAGCTAGTAAAGATTACACTTTTTATCATATTCAATTGCATCATATTTAAGAGTAGGCCAAAATTAACCCATACGTAGGTATTTACGGGTTATAGCATGTCCATTATAGTGTCCAGCTTAAATTCCCCCATGTGTTTATTCAATAAGAGGAGGCACATCATCTTGCATAACACAAAAGAATAAGGTACCTTCAAAATTATGATAATAAATGATGTTTTGTCTAAAGACATAATTGAAAGCTTGTTTACGAATACATGTCTTTTTGTGAGAGTCTCATTTAGGAGGATAGGTTTGATGTTCCAAGAATTGAATGATGTCTTGGTACCACGGGCTTTGTCTAATGGTAAAAAACTTGATATGATAGATAAGTGAATCTAGTGGTTGAGTAGAGGATGGAATTTTTTTATTTATATAATAAAATTAAGATCAAAAAGGACTTGTTGGGGATGAAAGAGAAATGATGAAGATGTAAGAGAATCAACAATGGAATTTTGATCTCTAGGAATAGGATTAATAGTGAAAGAGATAAAATCCATAGCAAGAGTGGTTGAAATTTGATGATATATGATGAGGTTCTCACTTTTACATTGATAATCACCACTAACTTGGTGGAAAATAAGTTGAGAATCACCTAAATCATGAGGTATTGAATGTCTAAATCAAGAGCAAATCTTATGCCTAAGATAATAGCTTTGTATTTGGCCATATTATTGGTGACATCAAAGGTGAAGCAAAAAGATAAAGGAATGATTTTTACTAAAGAAGTAATCCATAGTTTCACAAACATGTTGTTTTACTCTAAGGATAGATAAAACTAAAACAAAGTAGTGATAGCATGTTTTTAAGAGATGAAGAAGAAGGAATTAAATAAGGGAAAATAGATTTGGAATCACAATTTATCTATCAAGGGGGGAACAAAATGGGTGGAGGGGATAATGAAGGAAAAACTAAGGTAGAGGAAATCTTTATCCAAGTCAAGACACTCAAATTAGGTTTGTCAAAATAAGAGGACTTTCGACCTTAAGGAATCTAAAGAAGTTATCTTAGCTACATAAGTATTAGGTTAAAAAATGAAGTATATATATCATCCCATGTAGGCTATATGCTTGAAAATTAAAATGGACCTACCTTTCCATAATGTGTTCCCCATTATTTAAGACCCCTTATAGAGTCATCGATCTATTGGGAAGATTGGGTACTTGTGTGAGAAAATAGGTAGCACCATAGAGTTTGTTGAACTCCCCTATTCAAATATAATGTCATATTTTACCCCAAGGACCTTGGCTCTATGTGAGTCTAACTTTGGAATTTGAGATTTGATTGAAGATAGGAGATGTTCTTGTAATCATGTCTTTTGGTGTGATTTGAATTTTGAGATTTGTATGTTGCCTTTTAGATATCATTGATTTTTGATTAAAATGATTTGGATTTTAACTTTATTGATGGTTTTCTTATTCCTCCTCCATAAAAAATTGTAAAACCAAACATGGGTGCTAAATATGAATTTCATTTGAATACTTGGGACAAGGATTCTAAGAAAGAGAACTTCAAAGAGCATAGGGTCTACGAGGCTCGTAAATCTAGGTGAAATAAAAGTTCTATCTTGAATTTGATGTTGTTTTATCCAATATGGATTGAAAGTAAGGGGAATAAAAATGAATGACACATGGAACAATTTGAATTATTTCAAATCATAAAAAATGTGACAAAGGAAAAGAAAAAGGGATACAATGAAAATAAAGTGTATCATAATAATGAGGGAAATTGACAAAAACATGCTGACACGGATTATTTACACAAATTTCATCTATCTAAAAAATTAAAAGCTAAAGTTGAGAATAAGGATGTAAAAATATGAAAATATGGTAATTTTATGAGGGTCAGGTCCTATCCATGATCTTACACTGCAACTCATAAAAGAGAAATCCAAGGGATGTCAAAAAGCAAGTGAAAGATAAAGTGAGGTAACAAAAAATATGATAGTTTTGTGAGGAATATCGGGTCCTATCCATGGTCTTATGAATCAAATCACAAAATAAAAACCCAAAGGGTGTTAAAAAGAGAAAATGCAAGAAGATAAAGAAATCTATTGTACATCAATAAACCAAAAGACCAAAATGGAGGACCAAAGGTTTGTGAAAGGAACTTGTTGTAGAGGGAAAGAACTATGTAAGTAACCTGAAAAAAGTGTTAGATAGATGTAGATAGAAAGCATGAACAAAAGGAAATGTTTATAAAAAGTAATTTTTGAGGAATTATGCATTGGTGGGTTCTTTGAAAATATGCCCTTCATTAGTTTGAAGGCAGTAGGTGTTTAGACCTAGAATATCTTTGACTAAATATGGGCCCCACCATTTTTTAGAATATTTGCCATATTTACCATGGGTTTATTCTTATTTAAGAACAAGATCATCAATATTAAATTTGTGGACTTTAACACATTTGTTATGTTACCTGGTAATATGAGCCTTGTATTGGTAGCTATGTTGTAAGGTGAAAAGATGACATTCATCAAGCAGATCAAGGGAATAAAGATGAGATTAACATAATTATTCATAAAGAATAATACCATGAAAATATATACAAAGAGAGAGAAGCTCAAATTCTAAAGGAAGAACTGACTCAAAACCATAGACTAGAGAAAATGGCATTTCCCTAGTGGCAGTGCATATGCTAGTCCTATAGGCCCAAAGTGAAAGGTAAAGATGAAGATGCCAATCCATGAAATTTTCATGAATTATCTTTTGGAGAATTTTGTTGATATTTTTATTAGTGGACTCAGCTTGACCATTGTATTGTTGATGATAAGGCATGGAAAATTTGTAATTGATCTTGAATTTATTGTAAAGTTGTTTAACAATTTATTTTTGAAATTAACACCATTATTTGAAATTATGTTATGGGGAACACCAGAGAAGAAAATGATTTGATTAAGAATAAATTTGGAAATGGTAGGATCGATGATGTTAACAAGGGGCATGAATTCTAACCACTTGGTAAAATATTTGGTAGTGGTGATGATAAAGATATGCCCATCTTGGGAGAAAAGTACTTTGTCAATGAGATCAAATCCCCATGTGAAAAATGGCCAAAGATATTAAATATTTTAAAGTTTAGCTAGAGGTGAATGGACTAGATCATCATGAAGCTATTAAAAATTACACTTTTTATCATATTCAATTGCATCCTATTTAAGAGTAGGCCAAAATTAACCCATACGTAGGTATTTACGGGTTGTAACATGTCCATTATAGTGTCCACCATAAATGCCCCCATGCGTTTATTCAATAAGAGGAGGCACATCATCTTGCATAACACAACATAATAAGGTACCTTCAAAATTATGATAATAAAGGATGTTTTGTCTAAATACATAATTGATAGCTTGTTTACGAATACATGTCTTTTTATGAGAGTCTCAATTAGGAGGATAGGTTTGATGTTCCAAGAATTGAATGATGTCTTGGTACCATGGGCTTTGTCTAATGGTAAAAAACTTGGTATGATAGATAAGTGAATCTAGTGGTTGAGTAGAGGATGGAATTTTTTTTATTTATATAATAAAATTAACATCAAAAGGACTTGTTGGGGATGAAAGAGAAATGATGAAGATGTAAGAGAATCAACAATGGAATTTTGATCTATAGGAATAGGATTAATAGTGTAAGAGAAAAAATCCATAGCAAGAGTGGTTGAAATTTGATGATATATGATGAGGTTCTCACTTTTACATTGATAATCACCACTAACTTGGTGGAAAATAAGTTGAGAATCACCTAAATCATGAGGTATTGAATTTCTAAATCAAGAGCAAATCTTATGCCTAAGATAATAGCTTTGTATTCGGCCATATTATTGGTGACATCAAAGGTGAAGCAAAAAGATAAAGGAATGATTTTTACTAAAGAAGTAATCCATAGTTTCTCAAACATGTTGTTTTACTCTAAGGCTAGATAAAATTAAAATAAAGTAGTGATAGCATGATTTTAAGAGATGAATAAGAAGGAATTAAAGAAGCGAAAATAGATTTGGAATCACAATTTATCTATCAAGGGGGGAACAAAATGGGTGTAGGGGATAATGAAGGAAAAACTAAGGTAGAGGAAATCTTTATCCAAGTCAAGACACTCAAATTAGGTTTGTCAAAATAAGAGGACTTCCGACCTTAAGGAATCTAAAGAAGTTATCTTAGCTACATAAGTATTAGGTTAAAAAATGAAGTATATATATCATCCCATGAAGGCTATATGCATGAAAATTAAAATGGACCTACCTTTCCATAATGTGTTCCCCATTCTTTAATACCCCTTATAGAGTCATCAATCTACTGGGAAGATTGGGTACTTGTGTGAGAAAATAGGTAGCACCATAGAGTTTGTTGAACTCCCCTATTCAAATATAATGTCCTATTTTATCCCAAGGACATTGGCTCTATGTGAGTCTAACTTTGGAATTTGAGATCTGATTGAAGATAGGAGATGTTCTTGTAATCATGTCTTTTGGTGTAATTTGAATTTTGAGATTTGTATGTTGCCTTTTAGATATCATTGATTTTTGATTAAAATGATTTGGATTTTAACTTTATTGATGGTTTTCTTATTCCTCCTCCATAAAAATTTTTAAAACCAAACATGGGTGCTAAATATGAATTTCATTTGAATACTTGGGACAAGGATTCTAAGAAAGAGAACTTCAAAGAGCATAGGGTCTACGAGTCTCGTAAATCTAGGTGAAATAAAAGTTCTATCTTGAATTTGACATTGTTTTATCCAATATGGATTGAAAGTAAGGGGAATCAAAAGGAATGACACATGGAACAATTTGAATTAATTAAAATCATAAAAAATGTGACAAAGGAAGAAAAAAGGGGATACAATGAAAATAAAGTGTGATTCATTATCATAATAATGAGGGAAATGGAAGAAAACATGCTGACATGGATTATTTACACAAATTTCATCTATCTAAAAAAATAAAAGCTAAAGTTGAGAATAAGGATGTAAAAATATGAAAAGATGGTAATTTTATGAGGGTCAGGTCCTATCCACGATTTTACACTGCAACTCATAAAAGAGAAATCCAAGGGATGTCAAAAAGCAAGTGAAAGATAAACTGAGGTAACAAAAAATATGATAATTTTGTGAGGAATATCGGGTCCTATCCATGGTCTTATGAATCAAATCACAAAATAAAAACCCAAAGGGTGTCAAAAAGAGAAAATTCAAGAAGATAAAGAAGACTATTATACATCAATAAACCAAAAGACCAAAATGGAGGACCAAAGGTTTGTGAAAGGAACTTGTTGTAAAGGGAAAGAACTATGAAAGTAACCTGAAAAAAGTGTTAGATAGATGTAGATAGAAAGCATGAACAAAAGGAAATGTTTAAAAAAAGTAATTTTTGAGGAATTATGCATTGGTGGGTTCTTTGAAAATATGCCCTTCATTAGTTTGAAGGAAGTAGGTGTTTAGACCTAGAATATCTTTGACTAAATATGGGCCCCACCATTTTTTGGAATATTTAACTTATTTATCATGGGTTTATTCTTATTTAAGACAAGATCACCAATATTAAATTTGTGGACTTCAACACATTTGTTATGTTACCTGGTAATGTGAGCCTTGTATTGGTAGCTATGTTGTAAGGTGAAAAGATGACGTTCATCAAGTAGATCAAGGGTATAAAGATGAGATTCACATAATTATTCAAAGAGAATAATACCATGAAAATATATACAAAGAGAGAGAAGCTCAAATTCTAAAGGAAGAACTGACTCAAAACCATAGACTAGAAAAAATGGCATTTTCATAGTGGCAGTGCATATGCTAGTCCTATAGGCCCAAAGTGAAAGGTAGAGATGAAGATGCCAATCCATGAAATTTTCATGAATTATCTTTTGGAGAATTATTTTGAGAGTTTTATTAGTGGACACAGCTTGACCATTGTATTGTTGATGATAAGGCATGGAAAATTTGTGATTGATCTTGAAATTATTGTAAAGTTGTTTAACAGTTTATTTTTGAAATTAACACCATTGTTTAAAATTATGTTATGGGGAACACCAAAGAAGAAAATGATTTTATTAAGAATAAATTTGGAAATGGTAGGATCGATGATGTTAACAAGGGGCATGAATTCTAACCACTTGGTAAAATATTTGGTAGTGGTGATGATAAAGATATGCCCATCTTGGGAGAAAAGTACTTTGTCAATGAGATCAAATCCCCATGTGAAAAATGGCCAAAGATATTCAATATTTTGAAGTTTAGTTAGAGGTTAATGGATTAGATCATCATGAAGCTAGTAAAGATTACACTTTTTATCATATTCAATTGCATCTTATTTAAGAGTAGGCCAAAATTAACCCATACGTAGGTATTTACGGGTTGTAGCATGTCTATTATAGTGTCCACCATAAATGCCCCCATGTGTTTATTCAATAAGAGGAGGCACATCATCTTGCATAACACAACAGAATAAGTACCTTTAAAATTATGATAATAAAGGATGTTTTGTCTAAATACATAATTGAAAGCTTGTTTACGAATACATGTCTTTTTGTGAGAGTCTCAATTAGGAGGATAGGTTTGATGTTCCAAGAATTGAATGATGTCTTGGTACCATGGGATTTGTCTAATGGTAAAAAAATTGATATGATAGATAAGTGAATCTAGTGGTTGAGTAGAGGATGGAATTTTTTTTATTTATATAATAAAATTAAGATCAAAAAGGACTTGTTGGGGATGAAAGAGAAATGATGAAGATGTAAGAGAATCAACAATGGAATTTTGATCTCTAGGAATAGGATTAATAGTGAAAGAGATAAAATCCATAGCAAGAGTGGTTGAAATTTGATGATATATGATGAGGTTCTCACTTTTACATTGATAATCACCACTAACTTGGTGGAAAATAAGTTGAGAATCACCTAAATTAT
The DNA here is from genome assembly GCA_037957365.1 of Torreya grandis. Classification (NCBI taxonomy): domain Eukaryota; kingdom Viridiplantae; phylum Streptophyta; class Pinopsida; order Cupressales; family Taxaceae; genus Torreya; species Torreya grandis. Next base: position 792,758 of record JARHVA010006850.1, read on the forward strand.
GAGGTATTGAATGTCTAAATCAGGAGCAAATCTTATGCCTAAGATAATAGCTTTGTATTCGGCCATATTATTGGTGACATCAAAGGTGAAGAAAAAAGATATAGGAATGATTTTTACTAAAGAAGTAATCCATAGTTTCTCAAACATGTTTTTTTACTCTAAGGATAGATAAAATTAAAACAAAATAGTGATAGCATGATTTCAAGAGATGAAGAAGAAGGAATTAAAGAAGCGAAAATAGATTTGGAATCACAATTTATCTATCAAGGGGGGAACAAAATGGGTGGAGGGGATAATGAAGGAAAAACTAAGGTAGAGGAAATCTTTATCGAAGTCAAGACACTCAAATTAGGTTTGTCAAAATAAGAGGACTTCTGACCTTAAGGAATCTAAAGAAGTTATCTCAGCTACATAAGTATTAGGTTAAAAAATGAAGTATATATATCATCCCATGAAGGCTATATGCATGAAAATTAAAATGGACCTACCTTTCCATAATGTGTTCCCCATTCTTTAAGACCCCTTATAGAGTCATTGATCTACTGGGAGATTGGGTACTTGTGTGAGAAAATAGGTAGCACCATAGAGTTTGTTGAACTCCCCTATTCAAATATAATGTCCTATTTTACCCCAAGGACCTTGGCTCTATGTGAGTCTAACTTTGGAATTTGAGATTTGATTGAAGATAGGAGATGTTCTTGTAATCATTTCTTTTGGTTTGATTTGAATCTTGAGATTTGTATGTTGCCTTTTAGATATCATTGATTTTTGATTAAAATGATTTGGATTTTAACTTTATTGATGGTTTTCTTATTCCTCCTCCATAAAAATTTGTGAAACCAAACATGGGTGATAAATATGACTTTCATTTGAATACTTGGGACAAGGATTCTAAGAAAGAGAACTTCCAAGAGCATAGGGTCTATGAGTCTCGTAAATCTAGGTGAAATAAAAGTAAGGGGAATCAAAAGGAATGACACATGGAACAATTTGAATTAATTAAGATCATGAAAAATGTGACAAAGGAAAAAAAAAAGGGATACAATGACAATAAAGTGTGATTCATTATCATAATAATGAGGGAAATGGAGGAAAACATGCTGACATGGATTATTTACACAAATTTCATCTATCTAAAAAAGTAAAAGCTAAAGTTGAGAATAAGGATGTAAAAATATGAAAAGATGGTAATTTGATGAGGGTCAGGTCATATCCACGATCTTACACTGCAACTCATAAAAGAGAAATCCAAGGGATTTCAAAAAGCAAGTGAAAGATAAAGTGAGGTAACAAAAAATATGATAGTTTTGTGAGGAATATCGGGTTCTATCCATGGTCTTATGAATAAAATCACAAAATAAAAACCCAAAGGGTGTCAAAAAGAGAAAATGCAAGAAGATAAAGAAGACTATTATACATCAATAAACCAAAAGACCAAAATGGAGGACCAAAGGTTTGTGAAAGGAACTTGTTGAAGAGGGAAAGAACTATGTAAGTAACCTGAAAAACATGTTAGATAGATGTAGATAGAAAGCATGAACAAAAGGAAATGTTTAGAAATATTAATTTTTAAGGAATTATGCATTGGTGGGTTCTTTGAAAATATGCCCTTCATTAGTTTGAAGGCAGTAGGTGTTTAGACCTAGAATATCTTTGACTAAATATGGGCCCCACCATTTTTTGGAATAGTTGAATTATTTATCATGGGTTCATTCTTATCTAAGAACAAGATCACCAATATTAAATTTGTGGACTTTAACACATTTGTTATGTTACCTAGTAATACGAGCCTTGTATTGGTAGCTATGTTGTAAGGTGAAAAGATGACGTTCATCAAGTAGATCAAGGGAATAAAGATGAGATTCACATAATTATTCATAGAGAATAATACCATGAAAATATATTCAAAGAGAGAGAATCTCAAATTCTAAAGGAAGAACTGACTCAAAACCATAGACTAGAGAAAATGGCATTTCCCTAGTGGCAATGCATATGCTAGTCATATAAGCCCAAAGTGAAAGGTAAAGATGAAGATGCCAATCCATGAAATTTTCATGAATTATCTTTTGGAGATTTTTTTTGAGAATTTTATTAGTGGACTCAGCTTGACCATTGTATTGTTGATGATAAGGCATGGAAAATTTGTGATTGATCTTGAATTTATTGTAAAGTTGTTTAACAGTTTATTTTTGAAATTAACACCATTGTTTGAAATTATGTTATGGGGAACAAAAAAGAAGAAAATGATTTGATTAAGAATAAATTTGGAAATGGTAGGATCGATGATGTTAACAAGAGGCATGAATTCTAACCACTTGGTAAAATATTTGGTAGTGGTGATGATAAAGATATGCCCATCTTGGGAGAAAAGTACTTTGTCAATGAGATCAAATCACCATGTGAAAAATGGCCAAAGATATTAAATATTTTAAAGTTTAGCTAGAGGTGAATGGATTAGATCATCATGAAGCTATTAAAAATTACGCTTTTTATCATATTCAATAGCATCCTATTTAAGCGTAGGCCAAAATTAACCCATACGTAGGTATTTACGGGTTTTAACATGTCCATTATAGTGTCCACCATAAATTCCCCCATGTGTTTATTCAATAAGAGGAGGCACATCATCTTGCATAACACAACATAATAAGGTACCTTCAAAATTATGATAATAAAGGATGTTTTTTCTAAATACATAATTGAAAGCTTGTTTACAAATACATGTCTTTTTATGAGAGTCTCAATTAGGAGGATAGGTTTGATGTTCCAAGAATTGAATGATGTCTTGGTACCATGGGCTTTGTCTAATGGTAAAAAACTTGATATGATAGATAAGTGAATCAAGTGGTTGAGTAGAGGATGGAATTTTTTTTATTTATATAATAAAATTAAGATAAAAAAGGACTTGTTGGGGATGAAAGAGAAATGAGGAAGATGTAAGAGAATCAACAATGGAATTTTGATCTCTAGGAATAGGATTAATAGTGAAAGGGATAAAATCCTTAGAAAGAGTTGTTGAAATTTGATGATATATGATGAGGTTCTCACTTTTACATTGATAATCACCACTAACTTGGTGGAAAATAAGTTGAGAATCACCTAAATCATGAGGTATTGAATGTCTAAATCAAGAGCAAATCTTATGCCTAAGATAATAGCTTTGTATTCGGCCATATTATTGGTGACATCAAAGGTGAAGCAAAAAGATAAAGGAATGATTTTTACTAAAGAATTAATCCATAGTTTTTCAAACATGTTGTTTTACTCTAAGGATAGATAAAATTAAAACAAAGTAGTGATAGCATGATTTTAAGAGATGAAGAAGAAGGAATTAAAGAAGCAAAAATAGATTTGGAATCACAATTTATCTATCAAGGGGGGAAAAAATGGGTGGAGGAGATAATGAAGGAAAAACTAATGTAGAGAAAATCTTTATCAAATTCAAGACACTCAAATTAGGTTTGTCAAAATAAGAGGACTTCCGACCTTAAGGAAACTATAGAAGTTATCTTAGCTACATAAGTATTAGGTTAAAAAATGAAGTATATATATCATCCCATGAAGGCTATATGCATGAAAATTAAAATGGACCTACCTTTCCATAATGTGTTCCCCATTCTTTAAGACCCCTTATAGAGTCATCAATCTACTGGGAAGATTGGGTACTTGTGTGAGGAAATAGGTAGCACCATAGAGTTTGTTGAACTCCCCTATTCAAATATAATATCTTATTTGTTAGGATGTGGAGCTAAAAGCTTCACCAAGGAGCACACTTTAGCAGGTTTGGGTCTACACAGACACCGGCGTCAGTCAGGGGCGACCGACGTCAGTCAGGTGCAGTTGCAGAGGTGCCGATGTCGGCAGTGGGTCAGCCGATGACGGTCACAGGCAAGCAACAGTTATCGGCGTCGGTTACTTGTGCATCCAAAATGCTATTTTTGAGGACAGAAGCGAGTGTTTTCATGATGATTTTAAGTTGTAGTCTTAAGCTCGCGTCTCTATTATTAGCAATATTATTTTTAGAGCCCTTGTTCAAGAGGCTTAATTGTTTGTTGTAAGTGCATGCTCAAGTCTCCTAATTCTATATGTAGAATTAGATCTTCTTAGCTTAGTGTGGATTATTGTAGTAGTTCATTAAATTGGTATGTTGAAGAACAGTACAGAATTGAATCAATCCAAGCTTGTTGGAGTTGATTGTTCTTGAGAGAGAGAGCTCTTGAGGAATAGAGATCTAGTGAGAGATATATACATCTAGGAGAGGTGTGGAAGAAAGAAGTTTCTTCAATTGTATTCCTTTTGTAAAGAGTTTGTTAATACAAGTTTTTAGGGTGGTTTCTTGTATCTCTTGTTCTTACTATTTATCATTCTAGTTACTTGTCTATCTGATTTATTTCTGCATTTATTGCTTTCATAAGTGTAATCTATTGCTGGTTGATCCCCAACAAGTGGTATCAGAGCCAGATTCACTAATAGGTGGTTCAGATCTGTGTAGTGTGTATTGATTATAGGTTCTCACAGGGGTTTCTGCAGGGATTTCTATTTGAGTGGGAGAAGCAATGGCAGATGAAAGTAAACTAAGAATGGAAAAGTTCAATGGCAAAAATTACCAACATTAGAGAATGCAGATAGAGGATTATATGTATCAGAAAGATCTCTACTTACCGTTAGGTGGGGTTGCAAAGAAGCCCAAAGACATGGAGGATGAAGAATGAGAAGTTCTTGACAGAAAGGCTCTGGGGTCTATAAGACTGAGTCTAGCATCCACTATGATATCTAATTTATCACAGGCAAAGTCTATGGTAGAGTTGATGACTACGTTAGCAAATTTGTATGAAAAAACCTCAGCTTCTAATAAGGTATATCTTATGAAGCAGTTATTTAATTTGCATATGAATGAAGGTGGATCTGTTTCTACTCATCTGAATGATTTCAATGGAATTGTGAATCAATTGAGTTCAGTCAATATAGTGTTTGATGATGAAATAAAAGAACTTTTAATATTATGTTCTTTGCCTGAAAGCTAGCATGGCTTAGTAATCGCAGTAAGTAATACTACATCTGCATCAAATATTTTGAAAGTAGAGGATGTTGTTAGTGTTATCTTGAATGAGGAAATTCGCAGGAAAAGCACAGAAGAGACATCTGGAAATGCTTTAAGTTTTGAGAGCAGGGGGAGGCAGAAAGAGAAGAGAAAGAAAGGTAGATCAAGATCCAAATCTAAGGGGAAAGGCAGATCTAAATCTAGAAATGGCATAAGGCCACAATGCTGGAATTGTGGAAAGATGGGGCACATAAGTAGAGATTGCTGGTCAAAGCCTAAGGAGGACAATCAACACGAAGAAAAGGAAGAAGCTAAGGTTGCAGGTATTGCACAAGATGCTTTAATTTTCTCTCTGCATAATAATATAGAATCTTGGGTATTAGATTCTGGTGCATCTTTTCATGCTACCCCTAATAGGGAATATTTTAGTGACTATATCCATAGAGATTTTGGAATAGTGTATCTAGGGGATGATGAGCCCTGTAAAATAATTGGCAAAGGTAAAGTGCAGCTGAAGATGCAGAATAGCAACACATGGGTGTTGAGAGATGTGATGCATGTTCCTAGCTTGAAGAGAAATTTGATTTCTACAAGAAAGTTAGGGGATGAGGGTTGTACAGTAACTCTCACAGCAGAATCTTGGAAAGTGACCAAGGGTGCACTTGTTATGGCCAGAGGTAAGAGAGAAGGTACTCTCTATTTGTGTAATTGTGTTACTAACAAATCTCCTTCTGTATTATCTACTTCAAATGTGGATGCTAAATTGTGGAACTCAAGGCTTGGCCACATGAGTGAGAAGGGGATGTCAATTCTTAAGCCCAAAGGTATGCTTTCAGATTTAAAAGGCATAGATCTAGAGTTTTGTGAGCACTGTGTATTTGGAAAATAGAAAAGGGTTAGTTTTCTCAAGACTGGGTCTACTAAGAAGAGGCATAAGTTGCAGCTTGTTCACACAGACGTGTGGGGACCGGCTCAGGTTGCTTCCATTGGAGGATCACAGTACTATGTATCTTTCATAGATGATGCTACAAGGAAGGTATGGATCTATTGTATTAGGAGAAAATTTGATGTATTTGAGACTTTTAACATTTGGAAAGCTATGGTTGAGAATGAAACTGGTAAAAGATTGAAGTGCCTGAGATCTGACAATGGCGGTGAGTTCTACAGTTATAAGTTCAGAGATTTTTGTTATATGCATGGAATTTGCAGGCAAAGGATGGTTCCAAGGACACCTCAGCAGAATGGAATTGTTGAAAGGATGAACAGGACAATAATGGAGCATGTAAGGTGTATGAAATTACATGCTGGTTTGCCCTTATAGTTTTGGGCACAAGCTGTTGACACTGCAGTGTACCTGATTAACAGAGGACCCTCTACAGCTCTGGATGGTGGAATTCTAGAAGAGGCATGGATAGGTAAAAAGGTTGATCTCTCATATCTCAAAGTTTTTGGTTGTGAAGCCTTTGTGCACATAGATAAAGAAAATAGAAAGAAGCTTGATGCTAAGTCTATGAGGTGCACATTTATTAGCTATGGCTCAGATGATTTTGGTTACAGATTGTGGAATCTAGAAACTAACAAGGTAATTAGGAGCCGTGATGTTGTTTTCAATGAAAGAGTGATGTATTGTGATTAGCTAAGGAAGCTAAATCAATTTGAGCAAAGCAATGGTGAATTGGACGAGGTAAAGGTCTAATATGAGCTCGCGAGAAAAGGAAATAATCACTTACAGGAAAACACAGAGACTGACGTCGACAGGGTAGGAACCGGCGTCGACAGGATAGAAACTGGCGTCAGCCATATAGAGACTGATGTAGGTAGTACAGGCACCGAGGTTGGTCAGGTAGAACTGACGTCAGCCAGTAACAGGTTTGGAGGTGACTGTGGTCGTTCACTGTCAAAGAATTTGGGTGGACAGCGTGTTGTAAACGAGTCTCATACACCCATCAGGAGGTCAGAAAGGGTGAGTAAGCCTCCAATTAGATATTCTCCTTCTTTATTTTATTTATTACTAACTGATGGTGGAGAACCAGAGAGTTTTGAAGAAGCAATACAGGTGGAGTCCAAGAGTCAGTGGGAGCGTGGCATGGTTGAGGAGATGGAGTCCTTAAGAGAGAACCAAACATGGGATTTGGTTGAATTGCCACCAGGTAAGAGGACACTAAAGAACAGATGGACTTACAGGTTGAAAGAAGGTGAGAATGGATAGATGAGATATAAGGCCAGATTGGTAGTAAAAGGATTTGCACAAAAGCCAGGTATCGACTTTGGTGAGATTTTTTCTCCTGTTGTTAAAATGACTTCTATAAGGGTTGTATTGTCTTTGGTTGCTTTTGAGGATTTACTTCTTGAGCAGCTAGATGTTAAGACAACATTTCTTCATGGAGATTTGGATGAGGAAATTTATATGGAACAGCCAGAAGGATTTGAGGTCAAGGGTAAGGAGAAGTTTGTGTGCAGATTGAAGAAAAGCTTGTATGGCCTCAAGCAAGCTCCTAGGCAATGGTACTTAAAATTTGACAAGTTTATGACTGAGCATGGCTACAGTAGGTGTCAATCTGACCATTGTGTGTATTTCAAGAGATTTGATAATGGTAGATATATTATTCTATTGTTGTATGTAGATGATATGCTGGTTGCAGGATCACACATGCAGGATATCTCTGAGCTTAAGGTGAAATTAGCTCAAACGTTTGCTATGAAGGATTTGGGAGCAGCAAAGAAAATCCTTGGCATGAGCATTAAGAGAGATAGGAAAAATCATAGGTTGATATTGTCTCAAGAAGATTATGTGGACAAGGTGTTGAAACGGTTCAATATGCATGATGCTAAATCGGTAAGCACACCTTTGGCTGGACATTTTAAGTTGAGTAAAGAACAATGTCCTAATTCATATGCTGAGGTAGAGTACATGAGTAAGGTTCCATATTCTTTCGTAGTAGGAAGTTTGATGTATGCAATGGTGTGTACTAGACCAGATATTGCCCAAGTAGTGGGAGTGGTAAGTAAGTATATGGCCAATCCAGGTAAGGAACATTGGAAAGCAGTTCAGTGGATCCTTAGATATCTGAGAGGAACCAGCAGTAGGCACTTGTGCTATGGAGGTTCAAATACTTCTCTACATGGCTATGTAGATTCAGATATGGTAGGTGATTTAGATAGTAGGAGGAGCACTACAGGTTATGTTTTTATTGTAGGTGAAACAGTGGTTAGCTGGATATCTAAGTTGCAAAAGGTTGTTGCCTTGTCAACTACAGAAGCAGAGTATATTGCAGCCACAGAGGCTAGCAAAGAGATGATATTGATGACGCGGTTCATGGATGAGCTTGGTAGGGAGCATGAGAGTTGCAAATTGTATAGTGACAGTCAAAGTGCAATCCATTTGGATAAGAATTCAGCCTTTCATTCAAGAATAAAGCACATACAGCTAAGGTATCATTTCATACGACAGGTATTGGAAGATAGTGAGTTAAAGCTGGAGAAGATCCATACAGATAAGAATCCTACTGATATGTTAACCAAGCCGGTTACAAAGGAGAAGTTGAATCTTCATTCAAATTATATTGGTCTTCATGATTGAGTTAAAGATGGAAGAGTTAGAAGATGTTGCTGTATAGGTACTGGTATAGCTGTTTATCTCCAAGTGGGAGATTGTTAGGATGTGGAGCTAAAAGCTTCACCAAGGAGCACACTTTAACAGGTTTGGGTCTACACAGACACTAGCATCGGTCAGGAGCAACCGACATCGATCAGGTGCAGTTGCAGAGGCACCGGTGTCAACAGTGGGTCGGCCGACGGCGGTCACAAGCAAGCAGCAAGAACCAACATCGATTAACTGTGCGTCCAGAATGTTATTTATGAGGACAGAAGCGAGTGTTTGCATGATGAGTTTAAGTTGTAGTCTTAATCTCGTGTCTCTATTATTAGCAATATTATTTTTAGAGCCCTTGTTCAAGAGGCTTAACTATTTTTTGTAAGTGCATGCTCAAGTCTCCTAATTCTATATGTAGAATTAGATCTTCTTAGCTTAGTGTGGATTATTGTAGTAGTTCATTGAATTGGTATGTTGAAGAACAGTACAGAATTGAATCAATCCAGGCTTGTTGGAGTTGATTGTTCTTGAGAGAGAGAGCTCTTGAGAAATAGAGATCTAGTGAGAGATCTATACATCTAGGAGAGGTGTGGAAGAAAGAAGTTTCTTCAATTGTATTCCTTTTGTAAAGAGTTTGTTAATACAAGTTTTCAGGGTGGTTTCTTGTATCTCTTGTTCTTGTTGTTTATCATTCTAGTTACTTGTCTATCTGATTTATTTCCACGTTTATTGCTTTCACAAGTGTAATCTATTGTTGGTTGATCCCCAACACTATTTTACCCCAAGGACCTTGGCTCTATGTGAGTCTAACTTTGGAATTTGAGATTTGATTGAAGATAGGAGATGTTCTTGTAATCATGTCTTTTGGTTTGATTTGAATTTTGAGATTTATATGTTGCCTTTTAGATATCATTGATTTTTGATTAAAATGATTTGGATTTTAACTTTATTGATGGTTTTCTTATTCCTCCTCCATAAAAATTTGTAAAACCAAACATGGGTGCTAAATATGACTTTCATTTGAATACTTGGGACAAGGATTCTAAGAAAGAGAACTTCAAAGAGCATAGGGTCTACGAGTCTCGTAAATCTAGGTGAAATAAAAGTTCTATCTTGAATTTGACGTTGTTTTATCCAATATGGATTGAAATTAAGGGGAATCAAAAGGAATGACACATGGAACAATTTGAATTAATTAAAATCATAAAAAATGTGACAAAGGAAAAAAAAAAGTTATACAATGACAATAAAGTGTGATTCATTATCATAATAATGAGGGAAATGGATGAAAACATGCTGACATGGATTATTTACACAAATTTCATCTATCTAAAAAAGTAAAAGCTAAAGTTGAGAATAAGGATGTAAAAATATGAAAAGATGGTAATTTTATGAGGGTCAAGTCCTATCCACGATCTTACACTGCAACTCATAAAAGAGAAATCCAAGGGATGTCAAAAAGCAAGTGAAAGACAAAGTGAGATAACAAAAAATATGATAGTTTTGTGAGGAATATCAGGTCCTATCCATGGTCTTATGAATCAAATCACAAAATAAAAACCCAAAGGGTGTCAAAAAGAGAAAATGCAAGAAGATAAAGAAGACTATTGTACATCAATAAACCAAAAGACCAAAATGGAGGACCAAAAATTTGTGAAAGGAACTTGTTGTAGAGGGAAAGAAATATGTAAGTAACCTGAAAAAAGTTTTAGATAGATGTAGATAGAAAGCATGAACAAAAGGAAATGTTTATAAAAAGTAATTTTTGAGGAATTATGCATTGGTGGGTTCATTGAAAATATGCCCTTCATTAGTTTGAAGGCAGTAAGTGTTTAGAACTAGAATATCTTTGACTAAATATGGGCCCCACCATTTTTGGGAATATTTACCTTATTTATCATGGGTTTATTCTTATTTAATATCAAGATCACCAATATTAAATTTGTGGACTTTAACACATTTGTTATGTTACCTGGTAATACGAGCCTTGTATTGGTAGCTATGTTGTAAGGTGAAAAGATGACGTTCATCAAGTAGATCAAGGGAATAAAGATGAGATTCACATAATTATTCATAGAGAATAATACCATGAAAATATATACAAAGAGAGAGAAGCTCAAATTCTAAAGGAAGAACTGACTCAAAACCATAGACTAGAGAAAATGGCATTTCCCTAGTGGCAGTGCATATGCTAGTCCTATAGGCCAAAAGTGAAAGGTAGAGATGAAGATGCCAATCCATGAAATTTTCATGAATTATCTTTTGGAGAATTTTGTTGAGAATTTTATTAGTGGACTTAGCTTGACCATTGTATTGTTGATGATAAGGCATGGAAAATTTGTGATTGATCTTGAATTTAATGTAAAGTTGTTTAACAGTTTATTTTTGAAATTAACACCATTGTTTGAAATTATGTTATGGGGAACACCAAAGAAGAAAATTATTTGATTAAGAATAAATTTGGAAATGGTAGGATCGATGATGTTAACAAGGGGCATGAATTCTAACCACTTGGTAAAATATTTGGTAGTGGTGATGATAAAGATATGCCCATCTTGGGAGAAAAGTAATTTGTCAATGAGATCAAATCCCCATGTGAAAAATGGCCAAAGATATTAAATATTTTAAAGTTTAGCTAGAGGTGAATGGATTACATCATCATGAATCTAGTAAAGATTACACTTTTTATCATATTCAATTGCATCGTATTTAATAGTAGGCCAAAATTAACCCATACGTAGGTATTTATGGGTTGTAGCATGTCCATTATAGTGTCCACCATAAATGCCCCCATGTGTTTATTCAATAAGAGGAGGCACATCATCTTGCATAACACAATAGAATAAGGTACCTTCAATATTATGATAATAAAGGATGATTTGTCTAAATACATAATTGAAAGCTTGTTTACGAATACATGTCTTTTTATGAAAGTCTCAATTAGGAGGATAGGTTTGATGTTCCAAGAATTGAATGATGTCTTGGTACCATGGGCTTTGTCTAATGGTAACAAACTTGATATGATAGATAAGTGAATCTAGTGGTTGAGTAGAGGATGGAAATTTTTGTATTTATATAATAAAATTAAGATCAAAAAGGACATATTGGGGATGAAAGAGAAATGATGAAGATGTAAGAGAATCAACAATGGAATTTTGATCTCTAGGAGTAGGATTAATAATGAAAGAGATAAAATCCATAGCAAGAGTGGTTGAAATTTGATGATATATGATGAGGTTCTCACTTTTACATTGATAATCACCACTAACTTGGTGGAAAATAAGTTGAGAATCACCTAAATCATGAGGTATTGAATTTCTAAATCAAAAGCAAATCTTATGCCTAAGATAATAGCTTTGTATTCAGCCATATTATTGGTGACATCAAAGGTGAAGAAAAAAGATAAAGGAATGATTTTTACTAAAGAAGTAATCCATAGTTTCTCAAACATGTTGTTCACTCTAAGGATAGATAAAACTAAAACTAAGTAGTGATAGCATGATTTTAAGAGATGAAGAAGAAGGAATTAAAGAAGCAAAAATAGATTTGGAATCACAATTTATCTATCAAGGGGGGAACAAAATGGGTGGAGGGGATAATGAAGGAAAAACTAAGGTAGAGGAAATCTTTATCGAAGTCAAGACACTCAAATTAGGTTTGTCAAAATAAGAGGACTTCTGACCTTAAGGAATCTAAAGAAGTTATCTTAGCTACATAAGTATTAGGTTAAAAAATGAAGTATATATATCATCCCATGAAGGCTATATGCATGAAAATTAAAATGGACCTACCTTTCCATAATGTGTTCCCCATTCTTTAAGACTCCTTATAGAGTCATCAATCTACTGGGAAGATGGGGTACTTGTGTGAGAAAATAGGTAGCACCATAGAGTTTGTTGAACTCCCCTATTCAAATATAATGTCCTATTTTACCCCAAGGACCTTGGCTCTATGTGAGTCTAACTTTGGAATTTGAGATTTGATTGAAGATAGGAGATGTTCTTTTAATCATGTCTTTTGGTGTGATTTGAATTTTGAGATTTGTATGTTGCCTTTTAGATATCATTGATTTTTGATTAAAACGATTTGTATTTTAACTTTATTGATGGTTTTTTATTCCTCCTCCATAAAAATTTGTAAAACCAAACATGGGTGCTAAATATGAATTTCATTTGAATACTTGGGACAAGGATTTTAAGAAAGAGAACTTCAAAGAGGATAGGGTCTATGAGTCTCGTAAATCTAGGTGAAATAAAAGTTCTATCTTGAATTTGACCTTGTTTTATCCAATATGGATTGAAAGTAAGAGGAATCAAAAGGAATGACACATGGAATAATTTGAATTAATTACAATCATAAAAATGTGACAAAGGAAAAATAAAGGGATACAATGACAATAAAGTGTGATTCATTATCATAATAATGAGGAAAATGGAGGAAAACATACTGACATGGATTATTTACTCAAATTTCATCTATCTAAAAAATTAAAAGCTAAAGTTGAGAATAAGGATGTAAAAATATGAAAAGATGGTAATTGTATGAGGGTCAGGTCCTATCCACGATCTTACACTGCAACTCATAAAAGAGAAATCCAAGGGATGTCAAAAAACAAGTGAAAGATAAAGTGAGGTAAGAAATAATATGATAGTTTTGTGAGGAATATCAGGTCCTATCCATGGTCTTATGAATCAAATCACAAAATAAAAAACCAAAGGTTGTCAAAAAGAGAAAATGCAAGAAGATAAAGAAGACTATTGTACATCAATAAACCAAAAGACCAAAATGGAGGACTAAAGGTTTGTGAAAGGAAGTTGTTGTAGAGGGGAAGAAATATGTAAGTAACCTGAAAAAAGTGTTAGATAGATGTAGATAGAAAGCATGAACAAAAGGAAATGTTTATAGAAAGAAATTTTTGAGGAATTATGCATTGGTGGGTTCTTTGAAAATATGCCCTTCATTAGTTTGAAGGAAGTAGTTGTTTAGACCTAGAATATCTGACTAAATATGGGCCCCACCATTTTTTGGAATATTTACCTTATTTATCATGGGTTTATTCTTATTTAAGAACAAGATCACCAATATTAAATTTGTGGACTTTAACACATTTTTTATGTTACCTGGTAATACGAGCCTTGTATTGGTAGCTATGTTGTAAGGTGAAAAGATGACGTTCATCAAGTAGATCAAGGGAATAAAGATGAGATTCACATAATTATTCATAGAGAATAATACCATGAAAATATATACAAAGAGAGAGAAGCTCAAATTCTAAAGGAAAAACTGACTCAAAACCATAGACTAGAGAAAATGGTATTTCCCTAGTGGCAGTGCATATGCTAGTCCTATAGGCCCAAAGTGAAAGGTAGAGATGAAGATGCCAATCCATGAAATTTTCATGAATTATCTTTTGGAGATTTTTTTTGAGAATTTTATTAGTGGACTCAGCTTGACCATTGTATTGTTGATGATAAGGCATGTAAAATTTGTGATTTATCTTGAATTTATTGTAAAGTTGTTTAACAGTTTATTTTTGAAATTAACACCACTGTTTGAAATTATGTTATGGGGAACACCAAAGAAGAGAATGATTTGATTAAGAATAAATTTGGAAATGGTAGGATGGATGATGTTAACAAGGGGCATGAATTTTAACCACTTGGTAAAATATTTGGTAGTGGTGATGATAAAGATATGCCCATCTTGGGAGAAAAGTACTTTGTCACTGAGATCAAATCCCCATGTGAAAAATGGCCAAAGATATTCAATATTTTAAGGTTTAGCTAGAGGTGAATGGATTAGATCATCATGAAGCTAGTAAAGATTACACTTTTTATCATATTCAATTGCATCTTATTTAAGAGTAGGCCAAAATTAACCCATATGTAGGTATTTATGGGTTGTAGCATGTCCATTATAGTGTCCACCATAAATACCCCCATGTGTTTATTAAATAAGAGGAGGCACATAATCTTGCATAACACAATAGAGTAAGGTACCTTCAATATTATGATAATAAAGGATGTTTTGTCTAAATACATAATTGAAAGCTTGTTTACGAATACATATCTTTTTATGAGAGTCTTAATTAGGAGGGTATGTTTGATGTTCCAAAAATTTAATGATTTCTTGGTACCATGGGCTTTTTCTAATGGTAACAAACTTGATATGATAGATAAGTGAATCTAGTGGTTGAGTAGAGGATGGATATTTTTGTATTTATATAATAAAATTAAGATAAAAAAGGACTTGTTTGGGATGAAAGAGAAATGATGAAGATGTAAGAGAATCAACAATGGAATTTTGATGTCTAAGACTAGACTTAATAGTGAAAGAGATGAAATCCATAGCAAGAGTGGTTGAAATTTGATGATATATGATGAGGTTCTCACTTTACATTGATAATCACCACTAACTTGGTGGAAAATAAGTTGAGAATCACCTAAATCATGAGATATTGAATGTCTAAATCAAGAGCAAATCTCATGCCTAAGATAATAGCTTTGTATTCAGCCATATTATTGGTGACATCAAACGTGAAGCAAAAAGATAAAGGAATGATTTTTAATAAAAGTACTTGTGAGAATGCAACCTACCTCATCTCCTTGAAGGCATTTAATACCATCAAAGTGAACGGTCCAAGTATCCTCATATAATTCAACATTGATTTCACAAATCTCCTTGATAACTATTTTTGGTTTAATATTACCAGAGGGAGTAATGGATTCATCAAGATTATTGGATTCAATATCAATGTTAAAGCTATGAAAATAATCTTTGAGATAAATAGCTTGATTAATACCTTCGATGTAAATGTTATTGTTATTTGGAAGATTATCTTGAAGAAAAGAAGTGGCTAGTATGGAGTTACAACAAGTTGATTAGATATGATTTTCCCTTTTATAACTTTTTGAGTGACTATGTGAAGATCAAATTTTATAAGAAGGACCATCCATTTACCAATTCTATCTTTAGGAAGAAATGCTTTAGAGAATAAATGATGAAGGGGGTCTAAATGAATAATGACATAAGTAGTTTAGTAAATCATATAGTGGTGAAGCTTTGCAGTTGTTAAATAGAGGTTGAGTGAATGACACTCAATTTTAGTATAGCATGTTTCATAATTGATGAGGCCTCAACTAATGTAATAGATATCATACTCTCTTCCTATATCATCTTAGTGGGAAATCATTGTCCCAACTAAAATAGGTGTGGAAGAAGTATATAGAATTAAAGGTTTATCATTGGAAGGAGGATGAAGTGTATGTAGATGAAGAAATAAACCTTTCATATTATCAAAGGATTTTTAACATGGATCCATCAATTATAAAGCACTACTTTTCTTAAGAAGTAAATTGATGGAGTGAATTTGATATGTCATTTTGAGGATGAATCATCTAATTTCCCCAAGTTTTAATTAACAAAGTATAATGTTGGGAATGAGGAATGGGCATGTTCATGATAACACTAATTATGGTAGGGTCAACATCAATGTCATAGAGAGAGACTGAGAATCCTAAAAAATTTCTATATGTGACTCCAAAGACACATTTGTAAGGATTAAGTTTAACTTAATATTTAAGGAGACAATCAAAGATGATAACAAGATTAGAAAGATGATTCTTATGATTTTTGGATTTAGTAATAAGATCATCCACATAGGTTTCAACAATTTTATGAATGAGATCATGACATATGTGAGTCATTACTCATTGGTAAGTGGCTCTAGAATTCTTAAGATTCAAGGTCATTTTAACATAGTAATAGGTGCCCCATTTTGTGGTGAAATTTTGGTCCTCAAGAGTGATATGAATTTAATTGTATCCCAAGAAGCCATCCATAAGAGATAACCTTTCATACCTAGCCATGGAATTAATAATGGCATCTATTGAAGGTAAAGGGAAGTTTTCCTTGGGAAAAATAATATTAAGATTTCAAAAATCAATACAAATTCAAATAACCATAGTGACCTTTTTCTAAATGTGAATAATGTTGGAGAACCATTCAAAATAATCCACTGATTTAAAATTTTAGCATCAAGTAATTTGATGATTTCCTTATGACATAAAGTGGAAAATTTGGGTGAAATTTTCTTTTATTTTTATTCATAGGCTTGGCATAAAGATAATTGATGATGTTATGCACCATAATGCTAGGGTCAATCATAGGCATATCCTCGTAGGACTAAGTGAAAGCCTCATGATATTTGTCAAATAATAAGCTAAAATTATCATGTTTGATAGGTGAGAGTTCATGAGAGACATTAATTAGTTGAGGACAAGATGGAGTACCATATTCAATGTGAGTGATGTCTTTAATAAGCATGGCATTGCCATCTTGAAAGTGATATGGTGCATTAGGTAAGGCAAAAATGGGATTTGTTTTAGGGTCAATGCTATAAATGAAGTTGTTGAAGCAAGGAGTTTTAGTTCTAAAATTTCCAAGTTTATGATGTTGCCAAGAAAGTTGGGGTTCTTAGGCATAAAGTAACTCAAGGATAGATTCATCACTAGGAAAGGTAGGAAGAGGATCATAATACTCAACATCTACTTCAAGATCTAGAATTTGATTTCCATGGAGATCATACTCAGAATCTATCTGATGAACATTAGTTGTCTTAGAATCTAGTGTAATTCTAGGTGTAGAAGAAGTAGATGGATTATAAGGGGTTAGAATATTAGTGGTTTTAGTGATGGGAGAAGGATCAGATGTAATGATTGGATTGATAGGTGGTAAAGGAGATGTAGAAATTTTTAGAGGTTCATAATGTATAATTTGCTCTACCACCCAAAGAGTATCGATAAGAGGGGAATTGGAAAGAGGTACATTACCCTCAAAATCTAAGGTATGATCTATAGAAATGGTATGAACATCCTGATTAAAATCATGAATTTAGGATAAGTTTTTTTGATAATTCTAGACATCCAAGTCTCTATATTGATTTTGGGCCATTATATAGCTATCATCATATGTTGGAGAAATTGTACATGCTTGAGAATAAGGGGGAGTTTAGAGGTTGAAATATTAATATTACTAAATGTATGAGGAGACATGATGAGAATATCTTAAAATAATTTGGAAACTCTAAAATCATTGTAAGTGAAGGCATCTTTAGGTAAAAAAGGCTCTTGAACATTACATTGAGGGGGGAAATTGTTAATCTCATCAATAAGAGGAACAATATGATCCCTTGGTAATAGAGAAGGAGGAAGCCATTACAAAATGTATGGAGGTAACTTGGTAGTATTTAAAGTATGTTACAAATCATTGGGTTCATCATCATCATATTTCATAAGATTAACTTGTAAATTAGGATTCATGTTGATTAATTCGGGTAAAGGAGCACTATTGATCTTAAGAATTGTAGAAATTTGATATTATGATTTAGGATAAATAATTTGAATGATCCATGGGTTGGGATCATCTTTATGCTTATACCATTTTCCATTATGTAAAAATTTAATGCATTGGGTACCAGAAGAAGTAATGGCCCTCATTTGATGAGTCTATGGACAACCAAGGTGTATGTTGTAAGATAGGGGTAAGTCAAGAACCATAAACTTGGTTTGAACAGTCTTAGGTCCAATGCTTAATGAAATACAAATTCAACCAAGTGGCTTTTGATTAGTCTTATCAAAACCATGATAAGTAAGATGGGTTTTCTTGAGATGATCCTTGGTATAACCATGTTATTAGATGAGCCATAGATATGTTACATTAATACCAGAACCTTCATCAACTAGAACTTTTAGATAAGAGTGGTATTAATGGATACTTTGATGAAAAGTGGTAGATCATCAACATGAAAGAGAATTTCATTATTGATCATGTCCTCTTCAAGGAATTCAATATAGGACTTGGAAGAAGGGCACATAGTTTCAATGGTATTTACATTGGTAGGTTGAGATTCAATAGAAGGTAGTTCTTCATTTAAGAAGGATGAATCATAAATTTATTAGAGTTATTTCATAAAGAACTTAAAATGATATGGTGAAGTGCAAACCAACTCCATAAGTGGAATCTTACAAGGTATAGATTTGAGTTCTTCAAGAAAGTTCTAATGAGACTTAGAAGAACCAACACGAGGTTTAGGAGATAAATTAATTTTTAGAGGAATAGTTGTAATTGGAGGATATAAATAAGGAGATGGTTCCTCTTTGGATTCCAATGTAAGATTAATGGTGGTAGCATCTTTAAGAAGTTTTTCTTCTAAGCGGGAACTTTATGAGCTAGTTTACGATGATAATTAACCTTAACAATATTGACATATTGAAAATGATTAAAATATTAGTCATAATCAGAATCAATGACACACAAATATTTGTAATTTAGTTGATTATTTGAAGAATATTTTTGGTTACTAGGGTATAATATTTGGAAGCTTTTCATTTTTGAGAAGAAGCAGTGTATTCTTGACAATGAATATTGATCTTAGCTTCATGATTGAATGAATCACCAAGCATATAGAAGACAAAAATTTTAGTGATCCTTCTACAAGATTCATAATAATGCTCAATGTCAGCATGAAACCAAAAAAATAGATTGGGGTCATAACACTTAAGAGGATCATTGTCTAATGGAAATATCCTTTAATAATTTTAGGATTAGGTTCTAATTTCTTCATAATAAAGTCTTGACATTTATCTTGATCAAGAGCTTCATTAAGTGTTTGGGGAGCAAAGGTTCAAACTTTATATTAGAGAGTGAGAGTCAAAGTGATGATAAAGAGTTTGAATAAGTTATAATTAGTCATGTTATGGTTGGATTTATGGGCCAATGATTTCCATATTTTGATGAAGTCATGATTTGATTCGTTTGGAGATTGTTTAGCATTGATGAAGTGGCTAGGACAATTTTTGGGAAGATCATTATGCTAAAATTCTTTAAGTAAGGGATTGACCAAGTCTTCAAGTTGCCAAATAGAATGTTGGGGAAGTTTATTATACCATTCTAATACATCACCAATGAAGGTTTTCACTAATATTTTAGTTGTGTTGAAGGTGTTAGTTTGGATCTACTCTTTGTAAAGGTTGCCAAAGACTTTGAGAAATGAGGCAGGGTCTTTAGTCCCATCATACTCGATAGTTGGATATTTATTATCAATATTAATGGATATAATGAAGGGGGGGAAAGATCATTTTTAATGGTTTAAAGCATCTTGTTATTTATTATGGGTTGAGGAATAATAGTGCTTAAGGCATCCCGAAGAGGTGGAAGAATGTAATTGGAATTAGCTTGAGGATGGATAGTTGGAGGTTGATTAACCACATTGATTAAATGTTGCTGAAGTTGCATCATTTAGTTGGTGTTAGAATTTTGTATTATGTTCATTTGATGGATAAATTGGGCTAAAATTTGAGTTGTATCAAAACTTGGGTTGGTGTTGGTAGGAGCACTCTCCAAATTGGTGTTAGGGGGAGGATTACTAAAAGAAGGATTATTAGTGGGATTATTAAGTAAACTTGTATTAATTACACCCACATTAGTTTGAATATTTTGAAGATGATAAGTTTGTTGGTAAATATAGAAAGGATTAGATCCATCAAATTCATCTTGAGGTGTTATTTGTATGATATTATAGTTCATTGATGAAGGAGGAGAAGAGGTTACCCAAGAGTGATGGTACTCTTAAGAGGAAAACAAAGGGAGAAATGAACATCCCATATAGTATCAAAATGGATTCAAGCTATCCAAGAAGATTTTGATAGGAAACTTCATTATGAATTAAGAGAGATGAACATAATTCAAAGAAGGAGAAATAGATAACTAGATTGATAAATAGGGAAGGCAAAAATTAGTATAGGGTTGACTGGGTCAACCTAGTATAGAAAATAGGGTCTATAAATAATAAAAGGTTGACTGGGTCGATCTAATACAATGATTAGAGGCTAAAAAAAGTACAATGTAAATTGGGTCAATCTAGTACAATAGATAGGAAAAATTAAGAAACTTATAATATATTATGAATTGAAACAAGATACTTTTTTTAAGTAATTTATAAAAGTAAGAACTGAAGGGAAACAAAAAGTCAATTAGAGTAACATTAGCCAATCCAATTAAAGCACATAACACAAAACCTTGCACCAATGCTGGCTAATGCAAGTTTATGTAATATAAAATATAATTGATTAAATAAAAATAAATCAACTTGGAAAGTAAATAGATAACTAATCGGTCAACTTGAATGTTTATTATATTATTAAAATATGATTTTAAATGTGATGGGAAGTTAGTTTTAAGCAAGGAACTAGAAGGTAATCTAAGGATGGTTTCAAGTAGTTTAGGATGAAAGGGATATATAGTGTTAATGATATAGGCTTCGTATTAGGGAATAGCCCCTCAATTCACAAACTATATTGATAAAAGTGTTAGCTTCTTAGCTATAATATACCATTAACCATGCTTTATACTTGACCAGAATATCAAGTCAGCTTTCCCCTTAGTGATGAAATCCAAGTAGGTTGGCCTTGGGTAGTCAAATGTTAAAATGCTTGTTTATATTTTGTGATTTGGTCATGCATGCATAAAATATAATGTAATGAAACTAAATGATTAATTTAAAACCACCTAATTGAAATATGTGATCTATTCTAAGCATGCAAGCAATAAAAAAAGAAAGTGTGAACTAATTACTATCATACAAATTTAATTTCAAATTTGAAACAAGGTATAGTGTTGATATAATAAAAAATGTATGGAAAAAATATAGAATAGGGCTGATAGGGTTTATATTATATTACAGAAGTAAGGTCTGAAAATGAACAGGGTTGATAGAGTCGACCTAGTTAACTAGATAACACATAGAACATAGAACTCAGTTGACAGGGTCGATCCAGTTGACTGTGCATGGGTATTTTTAAAGACTAAAAAATGTAAAAGGAAAGACTATAAATAAATAGATAGAGAAGAACCTTATTGGATTAAATATGCATAGAATGAATATTGTTACTTAATAACCTTCATATATGCTTGCAAATTTTGGTAACTAGGTCGACTGGGTTTATCAAGCTTTATAAAAACCTATTGATGAGTGCCTAAAAATGTATAGGGTCAACCTAATAGTCTGGACTAGATTTATAAAAGTCTAAAAACCTATACTAGGTTGACAGGGTTGATCCAGTATCCTATACTTAAAAACTCACGCATAGAAGTTAGAGTTGGGTCGATGCAGTTGACACAATATGGTAAATATATGATAAAAATAATGATGAAAAAGAATGAAATAAGGTAAATAAATATTGAAAAGGTTATTTCACATTAGGTTCACCAGAATGTATATAATCATAAATACATCATGTCTATAATCAAGCTTAGCTCAAAGAAGATAGAGCATACCTACACTTTCGATTGGGAATATATTTGTTAAGTGAGAGCATGCCAAATATGGGGATACACTAGACCCAATTAGGGAATACACTGTCATAATACACCATGTTAGGAAGGGTTCTAAAGCCTACAATCTAACACAATCATGTAACAACCCTAGATGAGTCCTGGGTTTCATATTCACTCTATTCTAATAAACAAGAAAGTAAATCTAATCTAGTGCTCACCAAAGCTTATGGCATAATATGAGGGGTTAGTAAATCAATCAAAACATGTATAAGATAGTATAAATTAAGCTAAGTATGAGTAAGACCCTAATACATGGAATATAAAGAGTAATATTATTTAAGCAAATATTTATGCTACTTCTATCTACTAAAGAGAAGAGAACAAAGTTAGAATATACTTACTTGAATGTGAACCCATCGAGACTCAATCTCTCTCTTAGAAAAAGGGGCTTCACAATAGGTTATTTTGGTTTGTAAGGATAACTAATAAAGGCCAAATCATCCAAGACTTATTCACAAGACTAGATTCTCTAAGTAGGAACCCTAAGATAAGACTCCTCAAGTAGAATGGTAGAAGAGTAGATCATAAAAAAGCATGAGTGAATAATAAATATTTATTGCATAATGAAATAATGAAAAAATGATCTTGTATTTATATGAGGATCTCACCCTAAATCATTTTAAATATGTTGGTTGTATAGGTTCGACCCAATTGAACCTATATGTTTTCAAGAGATAAATCACTAGGTCCTGAGCTAGGTCAGCCAAAGGGCTAAAACAACCCTCAACTAAAAATACAAAAAAATAGTATAGGGTTGACCCAATCAACCCTATACAGTAATCAAAGGCTAAAAAATATATAGGGTTGACCTAGTATAGTTAACTGGTGAAAGGGGATCAAGGTGTGGAAAAGAGGGATGAAAAGAGTAAAAAGACTGGAGGAGTGTTCAAGGGAGGAGTAATAGCTTAGGGAATGGTTTTAAGAGATAGTTATATTGGTCATAATGTGTAAATAAGGGACAAAAATATTTTGAAGCACCAAAGATCTACCCATCCCTTTCTTGATGCACCCCTTAGGGTGCATACTTAGAGAGATTTAGTCTCATTGGGTTCCTACAAGATGTAAATCATCAATATTTGATAAAATTTGAAAATATTATGTGTATATAGATATCAATGGAATATTTATAAGATGCATAGATCCAAGTAAAACTTATAAGTTACTTGATAAATTCCATGATGGACATGGTGGAGGACATTATTTAACAAGGATCTTAGCCCACAAGATCATGCGAGGTGGATATTATTAGCCAATTCTATTTGGTGATTTTCATACATGGATTAGGAAATTTAGATAGTGTGACATATTTATTGGAAATGTGAAGCTTGAAGCCTTACCTTTCCAAAAAAAATTAGTAAATTAACCCTTTATCCAATGGGGATTGGACTTTATTGGTCTTATTAATCCCCCTTCAAGTTTGGGACAAAAGTGGGTCCTAACTACCATAGATTATTTTACTAGATGGACATAGGTAGTAGCATTAAAATAAGCCAATGAAACCAATGTTTTGGAATTATATGAAGGTTTACTTACCATATTTTGGGTCCCTTCAACCATAATTTTTGATAATGTTATGGCTTTTGTAGGTTCTAAGATCAATGAGTGGGCAGTTCAACATAGTATTTTTCTCAGTACCTCATCAAACTATTATCCACAAGGTAATGGCCTTATTGAGTCCACTAAAAATAATTTGTTGAAAATCATCAAGAGGACTATTCTATATAATCAAAGGTAATGGCATCTTAAATTGAAGTTAGCTCTATGGGTTAACATGATCACCCATAAGAAGTTAATTGCTAATTCTCTGCTATGGTAAGGAAGCAAGAATGCCTATTTCTCTTGAATTCCCTACTTTAGAACTAATGCATCAACTTGATATTTTGGATAATGAGCCAATGGAAATAAGATATGCTGAGCTCATGGAGATAGAGAATACAAGGCATCAGTCCATGTTGGCTATGGAGACCCATCAAGCAATAGTAAATAGATCTTTTGAAAAAGAAACTTATTTAAGAATTTTTCAAGAAGGAGATTTGGTCCTCAAGTGGGATGAGGATAGAGCTAAGATAGGAAGGCACAAAAAAAATTATTCTCTCTAGAGTGTTCCATATATAGTCTCCAGTTAAAAAACACACAATGCTTTCCAACTCACAAAGATGAATGGTGAAGAGCTTCCTATCACAGTTAATAGGATACATCTTAAGCACTACTATTAAGGAAGCTAAGTCCCTTGTACATAGTTTTTTTGATTTTATCCAAGTGTTTTTATAACACATTAGTTTGTTTCTATTTTTTCCCAAATAGGTTTTTTTGTTTACATATTTGTTTATTATTTCAGTCACCTTTGTTTTATTAGGCTAGTTTCCATTTCAAGTCTATTTCTTTCCCTATATGTTGGAATCCTTTATCTTTTTAGTCAAGAGGTTTATTATAATCATGGAATAAATGTATTATATATTATGAGTCAGAAGTCATGTAAATGGTCTGATTTATCAAGCATAGCAAGCATGCTACCCAACTGAGTCACCAAAGATGTTGGCCATTTTTTGGCCCACATACAAAGTTTTGACTAGACAGTCATGTAGTAAGGTTCCTATTGAGAGAGTGGTCTAATGGTTAAAAAAATGAATATATTTATATATGGAATTAGTGAACCAAAGGGATCATGTAGAGTGAAAATATTTTGAAACACTTTAAGCTTGATTAAAGTATGTTTTGTCAAATTCTAAGGGATAGGTCT